>WNWK01018143.1:0-40697 GCA_009830355.1 Cherax destructor | reverse complement strand
AAGGTTAGGTAGGTTTTCAAAGTTTCTCTTGGTACAAAATTATAAATTCTTACATTAACGTAAATGAAAAAATATATCTTTAAACGTATAAGAGAAAATTTTAGAAAGTACTTAATTTTAGACGAGTTATTGCTAATTGACCAGTTTTACCTAACCCAACAATATATATATATATATATATATATATATATATATATATATATATATATATATATATATATATATATATATATATATATATATATATAAAGAACACTTAGGTGTTTAGTTGCAGTGTAATATTTTCTATGTTCCATATATATAATCAATTTCTGTATATGTCATTATTGTAAGTGGGGTGAGATGTTATTTAAGGTTTATGGTTATTGTTTTGTAGTCATGTTTTCAAGTGAGAATTTATAGGGACTATCCTGTTAAAGTTTTGCTTATAATGTCAGTTTGTGTGGGTAACTAATGTACAGTCACGTGTTATATCCTTATGGGAGTTATTCTTAATTTCTTGGTGATTTTTTTTTTGTAATATTACTCTGTATGATGAAATATGTCTTTTAAATAAAATATAAAAAAAAAGTTCTTAGCGTACAGCCACAGTGTGTATGTTATTAACTACAGAAAGCTAGTGAAATGGACATCAAATATGTATTAATATACAATTTTTCATCAGTCCTTCCATCAATGTTCGATGGAATGGCTAATATGAGCTTACATTTTTATATAAAAAACAATAAATTTCATTAAATTTTTAGATTTTGTTAAATTAAGGAATCAAAAATATTTATTAATATTTAAAAGGAGATGATAAATTTTAATTATTGGTCAATATTCCGTCAAAAATATTTTTTTTTTGGGCTGCCAGTAAGCATTTTGCAAATAAAAAAATACCCTACTCGTGTCAAGGTTATCATGAATTATGTATGTAATTTAAAATTTTAATCTACGAGAACCAGCAAAAAAGGTTTGTTTGAACTCATCGCCATGTTTTGGATGGCTGCTGCCAACAATTTAGAATATGGAAATATAAACACATAAGCAGTATGATGTGATCCTTTATTGACAACGTTTCGCCCACACAGTGGGATTTATCAAGTCACAAACAGATCTACCTGGGTGAAAGGTACGTGAGTATATATGCAGGAGTCAGGTGGAGAATGCTGCATGTGACAATCATGTTATAATTATAATTGTAATTTATGGTTTTAAATAAAATATAAAAAAGTTGTACCATGGAGATGTAATGGTTATTTTATGTGGGTTGTGGGGTTGTTGGGTAGCTTTAAAATGAGACTGGACAAGTATATGAGTAGACCTTCTGCAGTCTTCCTCCATTCTTATGTGGGAAAACGCAATCTACCCATCCCTCTCTCTCTCTCTCTCTCTCTCTCTCTTCTCTCTTCTCTCTCTTGTCTTACTGCTGTCAACCTGTCATAGAACTCCAGTAGGTTTGTGACACAGGATTTTAGGTGCTTCACAACTATTCTCCTGATAATCTTCTCCATGACTTTGCATACTATACATGTCTGCAGTTTAATGTTTCGTGTCTGTCTCCTATTTTTAAAAACTAGAACTACATTTGCTGTCTTCCATACCTCAGGTAGTCGCCCAGTTTCGATAGATGTGTTGAAGATTGTTGTTAGTGGTACACATATTTCCTATGCTCCTCTCAGTTCCCATGTAGAGATGTTATCCGGCCCCATCGCCTTTGAGGTATCTAGTTATCTTAGCAGCCTCTTCATTTCCTCGTTGGTTGTACGTATTGTGTCTAACACTTGGTGGTGTACCCCACCTCTCCGTCTTTCTGGAGCCCCTTCTGTCTTATCTGTGAATACTTCTTTGAATTTCATGTTTAGCTACTCACATACGTTATCGGTCGTTCCTTGTGATCTTCCTCCTTTCTTCCTCAGCCTGATTACCTGGTCCTTGACTGTTGTTTTCCTTCTGATGTGGCTGTACTACAGCTTCGAGTCAGATTTGGCTTTTGTTGCTATGTCATTTTCGTATTGTCGATGGGCCTCCCTTCTTACCTGACCAAAATCATTTCTGGCTCTATGACTGCTCTCCTTATTCTCCTGGTTCCTTTGCCTTTTATACTTCTCCCATTCTCTAGCAAACTTGGTTTTGGCCTCTACACTTTTGGGTGAACCAAGGGCTCATCCTGGCCTTCTCGTTATTTCTGTTACCCTTAGGTAAAAACCTTTTCTCCGCTTCTTTGCATATTGTTGTCACATATTCCATTATCTCATTTACTGACATCTCTGCCAGCTCTCTGTCCCACTGAACCTTATGCAAGAAATTCTTCATGCCTGTGTAGTCCCCTTTCTTTTAGTTTGACTTCATTCGTCCTGCCATTCCTGCTTCCCGATCCACTTGTAACTATGTATTTGAAGCTCAGAAACACGTGGTCACTGTCCCCAAGGTGTCTTTCATTTGTGATGTTCTCAGTATCTTCACTACTCAAGGTGAATTCTTTATCCAGTCTCGCTGGATCGTCCTCTTCTCTCTCTAGTAGTGTCCCTTACGTGTTGGTACATGAGTTTCTCTTAACACTCCACGTTTATGGGCCCCATGTGGCTCCAGGTTCTCCCATTCACTTTCTTTGTGTCTGAAGTCACCCACAATCATTAGCTTTGATACGCTCGCAAGATCCCTTCTGGCCACTTAAGCCAGTGTGTCAACCATCACTCTGTTACTCTCATTATATTCTTGCCTTGGCCTCCTGTTGTTCAGTTGCGGTTCATGCATCACTGCAATTACCACCTTTGGGCCTCCGAACTGGAGTGTTACTATTACGCAGTCTCTTGCTTCTCCTCTCTCCAGCTCCTCAAAATCCCATTGGTTTTTGATGAGTAGTGTGCTGTGAGATTCTACTGTATAGTGTGAGGTGGGGCTGTGAGTGCGGATTGTTGTTTGTATTGGGATAGAGTGCTTGGCTGTGGGGTTCTGAGGGTGGGTCTCTTGTGTTTGCGCTTGTTCCCGGCTCTGGTAGTCCTCTGCTGACTCTATTCTTGTCTCTCTTTCTAGCCTCTTTCGTTTCTGAGTCCTCTCCCTCAGCTGATGTCATTCTGTTCTTGTTCCTTCATTGTCTAGGAACACCCTCTTGTATGTTGATGATTCCTTCAGCTGTGGTTTCTCTTGCAGGATCCTGTTCCACACTGTTTCTGTCTAAAACTAGTTTGACCAGCCGTTTTCTCTCCTTCGAGAACCCCCTATTCTGAGAAAGCTTATTATCTCAGTAATGTCCTTCTCACCTATTTATTTGATGATATTTTCAATCTCTTGTTTTTGTTTCAGCTGTCTTTCATTGTGTGTCCTCTCTTCGCTCTCCTGAAGCCCATGAATAAATAAAGACTGACATTTCCCTCTCCTCCTCCCATTGCCTTTCCCTCTATGTCTTTGGGTCACATTTGTACATAGATATTGTCTCCCTTATTTTTTCCTGTAACTCTTGGTAGCATGGTCATGCTTCTGCATGGTACCTGTCCTCTTTACCTGCACCCCACTCACTTACTGTTATCCCTGCTTCTAACAGATAAGCTTTCATTCCTCGGCCTTGCTTGGTGGACTGATAGGGCCTTAGCGCAAGTATTGTCTCCTTTTCCGTTGTCTCCTCTGAACAATAGCTCAGTATGAGTGAGTGTGTGTGTGTATGTGCTCAACTAATTGTCCTTACCTAATTGTGGATGCAGGGATCAAGTCATATCTCCAGGTCCCGCCTCTTCACTGGTTGCTACTATGTCCACTCTCTGCTCCATGAGCTTTATCATACCACTTGTTAAACCTATGCTTGGATCCTGTCTCCACTATATCACGTTTCAGACTGTTCCACTTCCTGACAATTGAAGAAGTACTTCCTAACATCCTTGTGATATCATCTGAGTCTTTAACTTCCTGTTGTAACCACTTGTTGATATGTCCCATCTGTGGAACATCCTGTCTATGTCCACCTTTTCAATTCCTCTCAGTATTTTATGTCGTTATCATGTACACCCCCCTCTCTCTCCTGTCCTCCTCGTAGGTCATGCCCCTTAAGTTTGGAACTAGTCTTGTTGCAAACATTTGCACTTTCTCTAATTTTTTGATGATATTCTTATGCTGCAACAGCTATTTGATCGATGTGCGCCTTAGAGAAGTGCTCGGTATTATGCTTACCTGAAGATGCTTTTCCTTAATTGATATTTGCAGTCTTTGGACCCCTAGACTGTACTCGGTCTGTGGTTTTCTTTGCCTTCCATGATGTACATTACTTTGCCTTTGGTGGGATTAAACTGTAAAAGCCAGTTGCTGGACCAGGCTTGCAGGCCTGGTCAGAAAAGTGGGAGATGCAATTCAATGTAGATAAATGCATGGTTCTGAAGCTCGGGAGTGTCCATAACCCAAGCACTTATAAGTTAAATAATGTAGATCGTTTTGTAATCATGCCCGATACTCTTCAGACTCTTCTCCCGATAATCTTTGCAATGACTGCATATTATACATGTCAGTGACACTGGTCTGTAGATTAGTGCTGCGTTTCTCTCTTCTTTCTTAAAAAATTGTACTGCATGTACTCTCTTCCAAAGCTAATGTACTCGCTCTGTTTCGATAGATGTTGAAGATTGTTGTTAGTAGTACACAGAATGCCTCTGCTTCCTCTCTCAGGAACTGCAAGAGATGTCTGGCTCCATCACCTTTAAGGTATCTTGTTCACTTAGTAGCCACTTCACTTCCTCCTCGATTGTATGTATTGTTTCCAGCACTTGATGGTGTACCCCACCTGTGGAGAAATTTTCTCCAGGAAAGAGGAGGTATCAGCCCCTTTAGCCCTTTCAGCCCCTTTCTGACCCCTGAGGGACTCAACCCTCCAGAGGGCTGATAGCCTTTTTTGCTTGTTTAATTTGTAACACATGTTCGTACCAGCGTGTGTCATATCCACAGCTTGCAAAAGACCAGTGTTGCAACTAGTGTGGGTTAATGAGAGACAATTAATCTCTTACTGTAGCAGGAAATTTAAGGAAAACCCTGCACCCACTATTTGCAATTTGAGGCTACCATAAACTGTCGTCTGGTCACAGGCCTGGTCACAGGCCTGGTCACAGACCGGGCCGCAAGGGCGTTGACCCCTGGAATTCTCTCCAGGTAGACTAAAGGTATGCCCAGACAATGAGAAATCAAGCATCTTGTATTGCTTCCCTTAGCTGATTCCAGCAAATACTTTGTGGCTACAGACGCCCAGGGCAGCCGCGGCTGCAGGGTTTTCCTTAAATTTCCTGCTGCCGTAAGAGATTAATTTTCGCTCATTAACCCACACTAGTTGCAACACTGGTCTCTTGCAAGCCGTGGCTATGACACATGCTGGTACGAACATGTGATACAAATTTAACAAGCAAGAAAGGCTATCAGCCTTCTGGAGTGCTGAGTCCCTCGGGGGGCTGAAAGGGGCTGAAAGGGCTAAATGAGCTGATACCCCCCCTTTCCTGGAGAAAATTTCTCCACAGGTGGGGTACACCATCAAGTGCTGGAAACAATACATACAATCGAGGAGGTGAAGTGGCTACTAAGTGAACAAGATACCTTAAAAGTGATGGAGCCAGACATCTCTTGCAGTTCCTGAGAGAGGAAGCAGAGGCATTCTGTGTACTACTAACAACAATCTTCAACATCTATCGAAACAGAGCGAGTACATTAGCTTTGGAAGAGAGTACATGCAGTACAAATTTTTAAGAAAGAATAGAGAAACGCAGCACTAATCTACAGACCAGTGTTACTGACATGTATAGTATGCAAAGTCATTGCAAAGATTATCAGGAGAAGAGTGATGGAGCACCTATAAAAAAATGAAGTTGTTCACAACAACCAGCACGGTGTCATAGAAAGGTAATCTTGTGTCACAAACCTACTGGAATTCTATGGAAAGGTGACGGCAGTTAGGCAAGAGAGAGTGAGAGAGGTGTTGGTAGTTTCGTTTTCTTGGACTGTAAGAAGGCTTTTGGCAGAGTTCCTCAGGGGATTGAAAGGGGGTCCTTTCTGGAGAAAATTTCTCCACACCACCACGTTGTTTCTCTGAAGTCCTCTTTTGTATCCACTGTAAATACTTCTTTAAATTTCTTGTTGAGTTCGTCAGGTATTTCGCTGTGGTTTCTTGTGATCTCCCTTCCTTCCTTCGTTCCTCAGCCTGATTACCTGGGCTTTGTTTTACTCCTGATGTAACTGTACAACAGCTTTGGGTCAGAATTGGCTATCGCTGCTATGTCAGTTTCGTATTGTCGCTGGACCTCACTCCTTATCTGTGTACTCACCTCATTGTGGTCACGCAATTGTGGTTGCAAGGGTCGAGTCATAGCTCCTGGCCTCGCCTTTTTACTGGTCACTGTTTGGTTCTCTCTATCTGCTCGATGAGCTTTATCAAACCTCGTATTCAAAATGTGTATGGTTCCTGCCTCCACTACGTCACTTTCCAGACTATTCCAATGCCTGAAAACTCTATGGCTAAAGAAATACTTCCTAACATCCCTTTGCCTCATCTGAGTCTTCAACTTCCAATTGCAAACCTTTGCACTTTCTCTAATTTCTTTATGTGCTTGACCAGGTGTGTTTTCTTTGAGTGAGGTTTGCAGTCTTTGGCCACCTAGCCCATACTCTGTCTGCGGTGGTCTTCTTTGCCCTTCTCCGACCTTCATGACTTTGCATTTGGTAGGGTTAAATTTCATGATCTATTTTCTGGACCTGGCTTGCAGCCTGTCGGGGTCCCTATGTAGTCCTGCCTGATCCACGTCCGATTTAATTCCCCTTATTAACTTCACATCATCAGCAAACAGGGATACTTGTGAGTCTATCCCTTCCGTCATGTAATTCACATATACCAAAAACAGCAATGGTGTTAGGATTGACCCCCTGTGAATCTCCGCTGGTCACAGATTCCCACTCTGACACCTAGTCACGTATCATGACTCGTTGATGCCTCTCTGTTAGGTATTCTCTGATCCACTGCAGTGTCTTTCCTGTTTTGCATGCCTGTTCCTCTAGCTTTTGCACTAATCTCTTTTGAGGAACTG
Source organism: Cherax destructor (assembly GCA_009830355.1). Taxonomy (NCBI): domain Eukaryota; kingdom Metazoa; phylum Arthropoda; class Malacostraca; order Decapoda; family Parastacidae; genus Cherax; species Cherax destructor. The sequence continues at coordinate 33,669 of WNWK01018143.1, read as the reverse complement.
TGTCGAAGGCCTTCTTGCAGTCCATGAAAATGCAATCTACCCACCCCTCTCATTCCTGTCTTATTTCGGTTACCTTGTCATAAAACTCCAATAGGTTTGTGACACAGGATTTCCCTTGCCTGAAACCATATTGGTTGTCGTTTATGTGCTTGTTCCGTTCTAGGTGCTCCACTACTTTCCTACTAATAATCTTTGCATACTTTACACGTCACTGAACTGTAATTTATTCTTTCGTTGATCTCTCATTTCTTAAAAATTTCGATGACATTTGCCACCTTTAATACCTCAGGTAGTTGCCCAGTTTCAATGGATGTGTGGAATATTTTTGTTAGTTGCACATACCGAGAGATGTTGTCTGGTCCTAACGCCTTTGAGGTAATAAATTCACTTAGCAGCTTCTTCATCCAGCACTTGTTGATGAATTCCTTGTTGGTGTAGCCTCCTATTCTGTCTTCCCAGAGTCATTTTTGTCATCCACTGTGAATACTTCTTTAAATCTCATGTGAGGAGCACATGAGATTTAATTCAATACAAACATCCCTAGATGTTTGTATTGAAATTTAAAGAAAATTAAGAGTAACGCAAATTAGATATAATGCAATTGATGAGATGATATAATTGCAGCAATGTGATTGAAAAATAAATAAGATATGAAAATACAGCATCTGATGAATAAGATTTTGGAGGACACAAATAAGAAAATGGATTTATAAACATGATAATAACATAGATAATGGCTAAGATAGGAGGGGAAATAAAGAGGCAAGAAACAATGGCATGACAATGTCGGTGAAGAGAAAATATGTAATAGCATATTAAGGAAATTTCTCAGTAAGATTCGTCATTAAGATTCATCAGTAAGTTTCGTCATTAAGGTTCATCAGTAGATTCATCGGTAAGATTCGTCATTAAGGTTCATCAGTAGATTCATCGGTAAGATTCGTCATTAAGGTTCATCAGTAGATTCATCGGTAAGATTCGTCATTAAGATTCATCAGTAGGATTCATTAATAAGATTCGTCATTAAGATTCATCAGTAATTTTCGTCACTAAGATTCGCCAGTAAAATTCATCAGTAAGAATCATGAGGAATATTCCTCAGTAAGACTCATCAGTAAGATGGTGGTAAATCTGTAAATGTCTGGATCTGACAACTCATCTGTATTACTGTCTAGTGATGCTGAGTTTAAGATGCGAATAAAACCTAATCAGCAGCAATTTAACACTATTGGCTTAAGCATTACTGGAAATTAAATATTAAATAACTTATTTAATATATATATATGTTTAGTTTTTAGATTCATCATGAATTACGAATAATATATAATATTTTAATTTGTCTCATATACTGGATGCAGGAAGTACAAGAAGCTTTTCTCGGAGAAAATCAATTCCTGGAACGTAGGAGAAAGATTTTCTTACAAAGACTTGAATAGGATCAAATGTTTGTTCTTAGTTTTGATCAAATTGAAAACTTAATCCAGTTATTCTGTAATAGATGCATCAATTTTCTTCCTATTATAGAATATAGCGAGACATGTAATGCTTGTAAACAAGGCAGTTAGTGGAAAGAAGTGTTCTTCATGATGAGGATCCATGTAAACAAAGATTCGAAGATCAGTATCAAGCGGAAGTATTGTTAAACTAACAAAATTAAATTTCGCTTACTTGTGTTGGCTCCCAAATGTAGAAATTAATTTAAAGAAGCTCAGGAAAATACATAGCTGGTCATCAGAAGTTGTAATAATGACATTATTATCACAGAGTATTTTTTTTAAATTCGTATGAATGACTAATTTGCAGTACACTGGCCGCAGATTATGACTTCATCTGTCACTCCTCTCTTGGAAATTTTAATGGAGAACATGTGACTGTCTGTACGTTAAGGCTGAATAATAGCTCTAGGTCAGTTGTCAAAGATTATTATTGGAAATCCAGGGAGAGGAGTGAGGAGCTAGAATGGACCCAGAGAGAAAAGTAGAGACAGTGGCGGAAGGAATCTACAAGTGTTGTTATAACATTGGGTTCGTTAACGACTGGTCAGCAACACTTGCTTCGAGGTCTACCAAGATAGACATTTGAGAGAGACTTACAGCTTGCAAATATGAATTTGCTTACAGTACTCTGGTATTTTCTGCAGCCGTACAGAGAGTAAAGGAAGGTATCAGCTTCTATGATGGGCAAATGGTTGAGATCCAGTTCAAAGTCTATATCATATTAGCATTAGGATTTTTTTTTTAAATTCACGTTAAGCGCTAAATCTTTAAGGATCATTTAGAATTTATCGACTGGCCTGACTGATTCCTGATCTCCAGGGCCAGATCATACATACTTTCGAAACTGTGTATGGATCTTAAAAAAATGTTTCTTATCGCTCAGGTAAGTCTACAGAGCCTATGCCAATTAAAATATTATAGGTAAGTGAATCAATTGAATTTTTTGGAAGATTTCCTAAAGACATTTTATTCATGTTATCAATGTATTAGATTACGGAGTTAATGGTTTACTAAGATCTCATGTAGCATAACTGGTAACTATATAGAAAGTTATTATAAGTACGGATAGTCTACTTGATAATAAACCGTTTTCTATATTATTTTGGACACCATACTGTGTATACTAACAGGTCTGTATTTGTTGACAACCGAACATTTGGCAGTGACTGTCCCCGATGAACTCGTTCGGCACGGTAATGGTGGTGTTGTATGAATTTATTATGCGAGCTGTGGGGACTGACAATGTCGAGGGACCATCTTTTACGTATCTGGCTGGAATGTTATCTGCTTTTAGTTGAATTTATCTTCGATCTTCCAGTTCAAAGTCAAAAGATAAATCAAATAGGTAGAATCAGTTTGGGGGTAACACCTTTATTCTTGTAGTCAGTTTTAAAACTATTGGAATCTGTGCTGATGCTATTTGATACATCTGGCAGTATACTGACTAATGATCATGCAACAGTGGTGTAGAATTGATTAAATCAATCTGCTACTTTCGGTGCATCATGACATACCTTGTTATCAATGGCTATTGCTGGTGATTCATGATATTGACGTAGCTTTCTAGGAATGTTCTTTTATACTTTCATTTTTGAGCAAAAGTACCATGGCTTTGCACCTTTTACAAACCTCTTGTTCCTGAGCTGTTTAACTCGTTTAGTGCTGCAACATCCTGCCTACTTGAATTATACTTCTCAACAACTGGTCTCTGAGATTGATATTACCTAATATCTCGCTAGATATCCATGGTTCAGTTCTTCGTTTGTATCCTAGACTCTTTAAATAGTGCAACTTGTAATTAGAGTCTATTCAGTTTGCTGGCTTACTTTTATGAGTGCAATTACTGTTTCAAGATCTCGTTCATAATGTCCTGCGCAGTCGTATCCATTCTCCAATGGTTTAGGTAGAAAAATTATTCCTGACTCTCTAATGGTTTCAGAATAGTTACAGTAGAAACTACGTAGTCCAGTGAGGTAGATGAGAACTGTGAAATGAGTGTTAGTTCGTTAATTTATTGAATGTAATTAATTAATCCCTGGAATTGTTTATGTCTCCTACATAGTCCTTTGTTTTGTTATTAATTATAGATGTTAATTAAACACACCATAGTATTATTGTCTCACAGTTGTGAATCCTGGACAAGAATCTCTCAAAGTTTTCTAAGAAATAGTCAAAAGTGGATTGGTTTCCTCTTTGGTAGCAACGCCTCAAAACATAGACTCTTCAGATTATTGTCATACAGATCGGATCTTGGGTTACACACTAAGACATTTATTGCATAAGAACTTCCCCCACCCGCTTGTCTCTTTGAACAAAAACATTTCATGTTGAACAAATTTGATATCATGGATTGATACAACAGTCGCAGTAGCACTACTGCTGGATGGAATTCTGGAACACAGTGGCAAAAAGAATACTGTTTTTTTCTCCACATGGACAAATATTCAGTAATATGGGAAATGTCACTAATTTTCATGTTAAAATAGGAGACAGGAGGATGAGGGTTACTGATAGTCAATCTGAGGACGAGACAGATTCTTGAAGAGAGAGTCTTTCTTAAAAAATTTACATTTAATCTTAATTGCTATCGCTCGATTTTGATTAACATGGAATGTTTGTATGTTCTCCCTTTATTTTACAAGTCTTTTTCCCCCTTCTCCTCCATCTCTTCCTACTCCTATATCTAATCTATTATCTCTCATCCTTTATCTCCGACATCTGTTCCTCCATCTCGTCTACAATCACCTTCGTTTCCTTCACCTCCTTCCCCGTATATTCCTCCGCCATCTCCACGTCTTCCTCCTCGTTTACCTCCTCCTCCTCTACTTCCTCTTCCCCCTCCTCATTTTTCTTCTCCATCTCCTTAACCTTAGTTGTGCATTATTCTCATTTACCCAACTTTCCGTAGACAGCCAAATCTTTGGAGTCACACTCTGTGTGACTATAAACAAGTGTGTGGACACAAAACACTAAAAGCTTCCACTGAGTCAGCTTTAAGAGCTTCTGATGGGAGGTGAAAGGACGTCCCTGATAAAAATATGGAAGACTTCTCCGACCTGGCTTAAAGTTATATTTCGAGACTACTGTATAAAAATAGAGTGAAAGGATTTTATATTTGAATTTTTATTTGTCTTTGATATCCATACAGTGTGTAGTTAAATGTGGCATTGTAAGAATATGAGTCCGTTGGCAAGTATACCTGGAGTATACCTGGAGAGGGTTTCTGGGGGTTAACGCCCCCGCGGCCCGATCTTTGACCAGGCCTCATGGTGGATCAGGGCCTGATCAACCAGGCTGTTACTGTTGGTCGCACGCAACCCGACTTACGAACCACAGCCCGGCTGGTCAGGTACAGACTTTAGGTGCCTGTCCAGCGCCTTCTTGAAGACAGACAGGGGTCTATTGGCAATCCCCTTATGTATGCTGGGAGGCAGTTGAACAGTCTTGGGCCCGTCACACTTAGTGTTGTCTCTTGTCGTGCTAGTGGCGCCCGCACTTTTCAATGGGAGGTTGTTTCATCGTCTGTCGAATCTTTTGCTTTCATAGGGAGTGATTTTCGTGTGCAAGGTTGGTACTAATCCCTTTAGGATTTTCCAAGTGTATATAATGATGTATCTCTCCCTCCTGCGTTCTAGGGAGTACAAGTTAAGGTGCTTTATCGCAGTTATGTGTGCCGTGAAGGTTCTCAGGACATTTTTTAGATCAGCAATGTCACCTAAATTGAAAGGTGCTGTTAGTGTGCAGCAATATTCTAGCCAAGATAGAACAAGCGACCTGAAGAGTGTCATCAAGGGCTTGGCATCCCCAGTTTTGAAGTTTCTCATTATCCATCCTGTCATTTTTCTAGAAGATGCGATTGATAGAATGCTGTGGTCTTTGAAGGTGAGATCCTCTGACATTATCACTCCCAGGTTTTTTACATTAGTTTTTCGTTCTATCCTGTGGTTGGAATTTTGTTTATACTCCAATATAGTTTTAATTTCCTCACGTTTTCCATATCGGAATAATTGAAATTTCTCATCAATGAAATTCATATTGTTTTTTAGCGGCCCATTTAAAGATTTGGTTGATGTCCGCCTGGAGTCTTGCAGTGTCTTCAATGGAGGACACTGTCATGACAATTCGGGTGTCATCTGCAAAGGAAGACACTGTGCTGTGTCTTACATCCCTGTCTATGTCAGATATGAGGATGAGGAACAGGATGGGAGCGAGTACTATGCCTTGTGGAACAGAGTTTTTCACAATAGCCGCCTCAGACTTAACTCTGTTGACTACTACTCTTTTTGTTCTATTTGTTAGGAAATTATAGATCCATCTACGAACTTATCCTGTTATTCTTTTATCACGCATTTTGTGCGTTATTACACCGTGGTCATATTTGTCAAAGGCTTTTACAAAGTCTGTGTATACTACATCTGCATTATGTTTGTTTTCTAGAGCATCCAGGACCTTGACATAGTGGTCCAGTAGTTGCGACAGGCAGGAGCGACCTGCTCTAAACCCATGCTGCCCTGGGTTGTGTAACTGATGGGTATCTAGATGTGTGGCAATCTTGTTTCTTAGAACCCTTTCAAAGATTTTTTTGATATGGGGTGTTAGCGCTATCTGTCTGTAGTTCTTTGCTATTGCTTTACTGCCTCCTTTGTGGAGTTGGGATATGTCTGGTGTTTTTAGCAGCTGTGGGACGACCACTGTGTCCATGCTCCTTCTCCATATGATGTTCTTGAAGAACACGGAGTTCCATGAGTCTGGGCTTGGGGCAGAATGCATGGGCATGTCATTTCTCGCCTTTTGGAAGTAATTTGGCGTCAGGATAATATCAGATAGGTTTGAGTCTACCAAATTCTGTGTCCCTCTCATAAAATTTTTATTTAGGTCTTCGACTCTCAGTCTGGTTAGCGGCTCGCTAGAGTCATATTGGGACTTGAGTAGCTCACTCATGTTTGTTTTCGACTTTGATTTGGCATAAGAAACGAAAAAAATGGGTTTCTTTCAATTTCATTAATGTCTTTTATTTCTCGCATTTCTTGACTCCTGTAAGATTCCTTTAGCTTTAGTTCGATGTTTGCTACTTCTCTGACCAGTGCCTCCCTACGTATTACAGATATATTGGCCTCTCTTAGCCGCTCTGTTATTCTTTGCCTTAGCATGTATAGGGAGTGCCTTTCTCTTTCTAGTTTACATCTTCTCTTCCTTTTCCTTAAAGTAATATGCCTTGAGCACACCTTAAGTGTCACAGACTTAATTTGTTCTAGACATAGGTTAGGATCCGTGTTGCTTAGGCTATCTTCCCAGTTTATATCATTTAGGACCTGGTTTACTTGGTCCCACCTTTTGTTTTTGTTATTGAAGTTGAATTTGGTGAAGGTTTCCTCGTGGCTGATCACATTTTGTTGGTCTGGGGCCCCGCGCATACACGTCTGAACCTCAATTATGTTGTGATCCGAGTATATTGTTTTTGATAGGGTAATATTTCGTATCAGATCATCATTGTTAGTAAAGATGAGGTTGAGTGTATTCTCCAATCTTGTAGGATCTATTATTTGCTGGTTTAAAGGTGAATTTGGTGCAGAGATTTAAAAGCTCATGTGTGTGTGAGTTTTCATCTGAGCTGCCTCCTGGTGTTATCTCTGCTACAACATTATTTGCTACATTCCTCCGTTTTAGGTGCCTTAGGTTGATATCCCCCAGGAGCAAGATGTTGGGGGCAGGATGTATGGTTCTGCAGAGCTGAGGAACTGATTACCTCACCTTCCACTGTCTTCTATGTATGGTTCTACAGGGCTCAGGGACTGATTATCTCATGTTTTACCATCTTCGTACATCAACTCTGTATTGAATTAAAACAACACCTAGTTTGCGAAACGTCTTCCAAGATTCCAGACAATGATCAATTTTCAAAAGATGTTCCTGGAATTGTTGGGAAGTTGCATCAGGAGGCTTGTATACAACCACAATAACCAGGCTTTGGTTCTCAATCTTTACTGCCAAAATTTCAACTACATCATTTGAGGCATTTAGTAGTTCCGAGAATATGAGTGACTCAGTGATGTACATGCCTACCCCCCCCCCCCTCCCTTTTGCCTGTTCACTCTGTCGCATCTGTATAGGCTGTAGCCAGGGATCCATATTTCATTGTCCAAGTGATCCTTTATGTGGGTCTGTGTGAAAACCGCGAACATTGTGTTTGACTCTCTAAGCAGTCCAGGGATGAAAGGTATTTTGGTGTTCATAGCTGGCTTTAGACCCTGTATATTTGCAAAGATGAATGTCGTCGTATTGGCGGTATTGGTGCTATGGAGGGGTCTTTTTTTACCTGGCACTAATATCTGTTGTTTTGGAGTGGAGGCCATTGACTGTGATTCCACTCCATAAATGATCAGAGTTGATGTACTTCTGTCATTTCCTGCCAGCATTTTTTCTTTCCTGGCGCTAAAAAACCTCTCTCTCTCTGGAGTGGTTGTGGCTACCCAAGTTTTCCCATGGTCTAGATGTTGTGTATCTTCTTGTTGTCTTTAGATGGTGTGCCTGACAATATAAGTTATATCACTGTCTTTCGTGAACTGAAGAGTGACAGGCAGTGAGGACAAGCATTGTGGCAAGATTGAGCAGCAAAAATGTTTTTAGAGGAATTATTTGTCTACTTTAGGAAGGTTTTAACAATTCAGTCTATTTTTATTTTGACATGTTTAGTTTGGTATATAAAATACGTAAATGGTTATGGAAATATAAACACTTAAGCAGTATAATGTGATCCTTTACTGATAACGTTTCGCCCAAGCAGTGGGCTTTATCAAGTCACAAACAGATCTATCTGAATAAAAGGTACATGAGTATTTATAGGATTTAGTCAGGTGGAGAATGCTGGATCAGGTTGATAATGCTGCGTCAGGTGGAGAATGCTGCATGTGACAATCTTCCAAGTATTGTGATAGAGTCTAGAACCTTGGGTAGCTTTAAAACAGATTGGATAAGTATATGAGCTGTTATAATACATTTGACTGAGTTGTCTTGCAGATAAAGAGAATTAAAACTTCCTGTTCATTGAACAGGAGAGAATATTAAACATTATATTAATATACATTACTCAGCAGGAAAGAGGATAACAAATAATAGATACTTAAATAAACATGGATTACACAGGCCTCCAAGTAGCACCCCACACCGAACCAGCGCCACAGATAATATGGTTCATTGGGAAAATACGGGAGACCTTTTCTAGTGCGAGACTTGACAACATTCCCGCCTGCCTGAAGGCAAAAAATACCTGCTCACGTTATGGTGGTTGATACTTATTAAACAATACCAAGTTTCCTTGTTAAAAAATCTGCCTGAAGCATCTGATATGTCGCAGAGAAGGCTAGCCATGGGCGTCTTGTGGCATGATAGTACCATAAACTGGGCCAGAATATAGGCTATTAAATGAAGTTGTTTAATATTCTCTTAAGCAGATTAATAAATATAAATCAAATTTATACTTTTTCAAAATAGAAAACCATATTTTTTTTTCCCCATTCGACGCTTACCCAGAAAATTATTCAGTGGAACGATGGACGGCAACAGATTTCTCTCTCCACACACATCACTTGAGAAAAAATAAGAAAATTCAGTTGCGTGCAGTGAGAGCCGATTTCTACAGATTTACCGCAGCAGACAGACACTCATTGCAATCGGTAAGAAAGGTCTATAACAACGCCAAAATATATGTTAGAGGAACATTACTGGACGGAGTATATAAATTATTACCTTCTTTTAAATAACTTATGCCAAATTCTGCCTAAAACATTTAATCACTTAGTGAGACCTCATTTGGATTATGCAGCTCAGTTTTGGTCTCCTTACTACAGGGTGGATATAGATTCATTGGAGAACATACAAAGGAGAATGACTAAAATGATTTACAGTATAAGAAATCTCCCGTATGAAGATAGACTTAGAGCGTTGAATATCCACTCTCTGGAGAGACGTAGAATGAGGGGAGATATCATCGAGGTGTACAAGTGGATGATGGGCATAAACAAAGGAGATATTAATAAAATACTGAGGATATCGAACCAAGTAAGAACCAGAAATAACGGATTTAAATTGGATAAATTTAGATTTAGAAAGGACATAGGCAAGTACTGGTTTTCGAACAGAGTTGTAGATGCGTGGAACAATCTTCCGAGTAGGGTGATAGAGGCTAGGACCTTGGGTGGCTTTAAAAAAAGATTGGACAAATATATGACTGGGAGGGGCTGGATTTGATTGGTGTCGTGAGTACGGGAGTAAATTCTTAGGTAGTGGTGGTTTTAATAAGGACGTGCCTTGTATGGGCCAGTAGGCCTTCTGCAGTGTTCCTCCATTCTTATGTTATATAAAATAATTCCTTTCTTACACACACACACACAGGCGGGGCCAGGAGCTATGAATCGACCCCTGCAGCCATAATTAGGTGATTACACACCTAACGTGGAATGGTTATGGGAAATTCCATCTTCTATGCAATTTTTATATGGAACTGACTCTCGAAATCGTAATGACACGATTGCAAACAAACTATACCACGGGCGGGGATAGAACCCGCGGTCAGAGAGTCAAAAAACTCCAGACCGACGCGTTAGCCACTGGGCCAGCTGGCTACAATAAGATTCATCCAACCAGGAACTGTATGAGACTAGAAAGACTCCTTCAAGATATTGTCCTAAACAAATCTAATTGGTTGGTATATATAGACGAGGTACTGTGCTTATGGCCATGACATCAAAATAGTCTTATCAAGACTCAAAGGTTTAAAAACCCTCAGATAAATTCATGAAATGGGAAACAAACTACAATTCTTAGATGTTCTAATACATCCTGGTGATAGAATATTTAAATTTACAGTGTACAGGAAGTCAACTATGTGTCGTGATGCATTCACTATCATTCACTATTATTCACTACAATTCACTATCATTCACTATCATTCACTATCATTCACTATTATTCACCATCATTCACTACCATTCACTATCATTCATTATTATTCACTATCATTCACTATCATTCACTATCATTCACTATCATTCACTATCATTCACTATTATTCACTATCATTCACTGTTATTCACTATCACTCACTATCATTCACTATTATTCACTATTATTCACTATCATTCACTATCATTCACTATTATTCACTATCATTCACTGTTATTCACTATCACTCACTATCATTCACTATTCACTATCATTCACTATCATTCACTATTATTCACTATCATTCACTATTATTCCAATAATGAAACTAGAGATCAAATATGTGTTTTCCTCAGAGTGTTCTTGAGAGCTTTATGTTTTTGCAGTTCCAAATACTTAGATGATGAATTGGCAAATGTTTATGTTTGCCAAGAGATCTTCCTGTAGGCCTGAGCCTATGGAAGCTTTTCCCAGGAAAAATGTTAGTTTTTACCCCACCATGAAAATCTAATCAGCCTTTAATGATGCATTGAAAGGTTCAATGTAAAAATTAAAGTATATTTCCCTGTCTGGGATAAGGGAAATATACTGCCAAGATTATTATTATCATGAGAGCGCTAAACCTGTAGGGATTATACAGCGTCTGTTGGGGGAGGGGGATGTAAGGCATTCAGGTTCAATTCAAGGAACTGGAGCACAGATCCAATTCCCTTGATCAAGAGCCCCTCACCAGCGTCAAGGAACCTCCTTTGAGGGAATATCGGTCAAAAGGTAAATCATGATAAATTAACCCACCATCAGTACTTAATTAGGACGGCACTCGTTTAGTATGTCATTTTTTGCAGTCACCTGATGATGTGTTGATTGCAACATGAAAGACCTGGGTGTTTTCAAACTTATTTTTTATAGATTCATAGATATATGTTTCTTTCATTTACAATGATGTAAAGAAAATATTATTTGGTAAATTCTTTCAGCAACGAAATTGTGACTTTATTCTTCAACGCCATTCAATGACTTGTACGATGTCACGAGTCATTCCCTGCCATCTGTTACATCACCATTCCTTCTTCACTTTCTGTCTACTTCCTATATCTTGTGTTTGTCTACTTCTTTATCCTGCTTAACTTTCTTACTGACTAATGCACGAATTCAAAGTTTTTAAGTAAATTACTTATACCAAAGCTTCATCTTTTTCTCGTAAATTTCTTGGGTTGCTCCAGCGAGGAAACTTATTTTGTACTGATAATCCTTCTTGATGGAGGCGCTGGCTGGTGTAGGACTGCTGGCCTTGTGAGGTACTCCGCCTCTCCTGTGTTTGACGGACTCTTTGGGATGTGTGATGGACTCTTTCCCAGGTCACTCTCTCTCTCACTCTCTCTCTCTCTCTCTCTCTCTCTCTCTCTCTCTCTCTCTCTCTCTCTCTCTCTCTCTCTCTCTCTCTCTCTCTCTCTGTTCTTTGTGACCGAAAGAAGACTTGTCGCCCAAGATGGGTTTATCAGATGAATACTAAAGTTTGAAGTTGACTGAGAATATATATTGGATCCTATGTCATGTGATGCATGTAGGAGTGAGGCGGTGTGATTGCTTTGTCCGGGATGGGCAGCACGAGCCATGCGTTAACATTTTAAATAATAAAACTGCCAGAATTGTGTGTAATTGTGTGGGTAGTGGCAATAATATCCCTTTTTTGCCTGATATTTATAATGAGCAGCGAATTCCTTCAATGATGCCCAGTGTTTAACACTGGTAACACCCTTAATGACATCTAAATAAACCAATCCACAACTTCGCATTCCTTTTCTTAGTCTTCTGCCTGAATGCTTTACAAAAGACAACTTAAAGCTTTGTCAAATGTTCTAATCTTGAGAATACCTGTGTTTGATCTGGCTTTTAACTTTTGTTCTCAGTTCCTCTTTCCCTTTCTTTTGCCTTTTCTTGCCTTCCCTCTCTTATAACCCTTAGCTTTCTTGTTTCAGTTTCTCCCCTTCTGCTAGTTGGCCTGGTGCTGTTGCTCAGTACCACTCGTGGCCTGGTCCTAAAGTTCTAGCTTCACACGGCGAGGGTCTGCGTTCGATTCCCAGCGCGGGTAGAAATATTGGGCGTGTTTCTTTACATAGGTTGTCTATTTTCATCCATCAGTAAAATGGGTACCTGGGAATAAGTCGAATGGTGTGGGTCGCATCCTGGGCCAATGACCTAATTTGCCCGAAATGCTCTGCATAACAAGGCGCTTTCTATATAGTAGTATGTCATTGATGTCAGCTAGGACTGTATACCATGTACATGTACTTGTAGTAAATAAAGATATTATTATTAAATTGACAGGTATTAGAGAGACGAAAAACTTCAACCTCCGAGAAAAACTGGAAAGTACATTCTGAGCAAGGGAGCTTCAATGCATGTTTGTTGTATATGCCAGAGTTTTCGCATAAATTAGGCTGGATATGAAGGGCAGTTTTTTTTAATACTGTGAGATTTGTTCTTCTTCTGATAAACTTTATGTTAATATCTCACAAGACAATATTTTTTAGTGAAACAAACTATGTAATATTTTTCTCAGGTGTTACTGAAAAAAATTGTGATATCAATGAAATTTTAGTTTTCGAAGATGACATCATTAAACAACTGAAACGTGTGAGTGAAATCTTTGAAGATGGTAATTTTGAGATTTTAAAGAAATCGGACACCAATGAAATGCATACAGTTTCAGGACCTGAAAAATGTTTCCAGAGGTTTAAGAAAAATGAAGATCTAAAACTATCAGTTTTGCCGTGAAATATGTGACACCGCAGCAGGAAAAAAAACTTGGATGAACGAGAAATTATTTGTGAAGTTCGTACCCTGGCCATGCTAGACACAAAACCTGGCCATGCTAGACACAAAACCTGGCCATGCTAGACACAAAACCTGGCCCTGCTAGACACAAAACCTGGCCCTGCTAGACACAAAACCTGGCCCTGCTAGACAGAAAACCTGGCCCTGCTAGACACAAAACCTGGCCCTGCTAGACACAAAACCTGGCCCTGCTAGACACAAAACCTGGCCCTGCTAGACACAAAACCTGGCCCTGCTAGACACAAAACCTGGCCCTGCTAGACACAAAACCTGGCCCTGCTAGACACAAAACCTGGCCATGCTAGACACAAAACCTGGCCATGCTAGACACAAAACCTGGCCATGCTAGACACAAAACCTGGCCATGCTAGACACAAAACCTGGCCATGCTAGACACAAAACCTGGCCATGCTAGACACAAAACCTGGCCATGCTAGACACAAAACCTGGCCATGCTAGACACAAAACCTGGCCATGCTAGACACAAAACCTGGCCATGCTAGACACAAAACCTGGCCATGCTAGACACAAAACCTGGCCATGCTAGACACGAAACCTGGCCATGCTAGACACGAAACCTGGCCATGCTAGACACGAAACCTGGCCATGCTAGACACGAAACCTGGCCATGCTAGACACGAAACCTGGCCATGCTAGACACGAAACCTGGCCATGCTAGACACAAAACTGAAGAATGCTAAACAAGGAAACGATCATTTGTGTGTTTGCTTCTCTTTGGACTTTAACTTATTAATAGTTAATACATAGGCCGAGGGAAAGAGAAGAAAGGTGTAGGATTAAGAACAGTTGAAGCTGCAGCGTTTGTAGGTCTAGAAGATATTAGAACTGCTTATAACACTAGAGGTTACCCATATGTTATAGACTTTATAAAAGACGTTAAAGATGTGGCTGCTAAGATATTGCATTGTTTTCTGGGTAAAATTATTCTAAAAAACTAAAGTCCGAAAAAAAATAAAGAAAGAGCGTTCAGGAATAACAGAATCAATATTTGCTGCAACAAGGCCACAATCATTTTAAACTTCCATATTGCTTGGTCTCTGTGAACTTATTTCGTTAAGTTCTCTCTTATTAACACGTTAATGCAGTGTCAGCGTTCAGATTTTGTTTAAGTTATAATGGTGTCGCACTGTTTGTGGCATCTACTGCAAAATCATGGAATCCTGATTTGGACAAAGATTCTTTCAATTCGTTTTTCACATTGCAGATTTCAATATAAGCATCGTAACTGGATACGGAATATTTCACTCAGTGGATGGTATAAATTGCATAACGCAAGCAAGCAATATGATAAATCAAGGATCTCACCTTCAGAGACCACAACAATGTATCTACCGCATCTGCTAGAAAAATAATAGGCTAGATAATGAGAACCTTCAAAACTAGTGATGCCAAACCCATGATGATTCTCTTCAAATCACTTGTTCTCTCTAGGCTGGAATACTGTTGTACACTAACTGCCCCCTTCAAGGCAGGCGAAATTGCTGACTTGGAGATTGTGCAAAGTATTTTCACGGCACACATAAGTACGATAAAGTACCTAAATTACTGAGAACGGATGAATTCCTTTGTTTCGTATTCCCTGAAACACAGGCGAGAGAGATACATGATAATATACACTTGGAAAATCCTAGAGGGATTAGTACCAATCTAGCACACGAAAATCACTCCCTATGAAAACAAAGACTCGGCAGGAGATGCAACATTCCCTCAATGAAAAGCAGGGGCACCACAAGTACACTGAGAGACAACATAATAAGTGTCAGAGACCCAAGACTGTTCAACTGCCTCCCAGCATACATAAGGGAAACTACCAATAAACACCTGGCTGTCTTCAAGAAGGCGCTGGACAGGCACCTAAAGTACGTCAGTTTGCGTGCGGCCAGCAGTAACAGCCTGGTTGATCAGACCCTGATCCACCACAAGGCCTGGCTTCAGACAGGGCAGCGGGGGAGTTAACCCCCGAAACCCTCTCCAGGTAAACTCCAGGTATACGCATAAAACATTAATTTAACAGAATATCATGATTTCTGCACACATCATTGAGCATTGATGGTTTTACACCGTAGCAACAGGAATTTGCAATAGCCTTGACCGTTTCCATAAAACAACCAATAATTATTTTTTCTCTTTATATTTTCAAACAGTCTTCATAATAACTATAGTGTGCAAGTTTCAAAAGATATTTAAATCACATTAAAAATTTCATTGAAATCGGATAATTAGAAAAAAAATCTGTATTTCTGCCTCCCCACCTATATTTACATTTGCTTCTGATAGTGTTTTACAACCAGTGGATTAGGTAGATATCGAAAGGGGTGAAATTTGACTAGAAAATGTCTGTGAAGAATCACACCGTAAATCTTACAAGCATAAAAGCCAAGAAGCCAAGAGCACCAAGGTGCATCACGTATCTAATTGTCAGTAGAGATTGCAAAACTATGTATGAGGAACAAGTGCGCTCACCTCTTTATTGGTTTCACTGCCCAACATCTGATCAAAACTTCTGCACAAAAGAGCTAATATAACAAATCGACATATCACTGCTAATACTACTTGTTCTACTACTACTGCTGCTGCTAATGCTGCTGATGCTATTACCACTTCTACTACTTCTATTATTACTACTACTACTGCTGCTGCTACTACTACTACCCCTGGTGTTTCTCACACTACTACTTTTTCTACTGCACTTTACACTTTTAAATTAAAAAAAAAAACATATGCAAAGAAATATAAAGAAATGTTCCACTTCATGTTTAATTCCTCTTTACTTCAGTGAAAAACACGCATCGCCTGGTGTATATACCCTGAGAGACATGCCCCTCTGTGTAATGCATTCATAAACATATTCTTCTACGTGAATTTTCGAAAACATGTGCACCTCTCATTGTATATACTCTAATACACATTTTTTCATGTATATACCAATATTTTTATTGATTAGTGCACAGTTATTGAAAATACTCTGAGAGATCTTCACCTATTATTATATATACTGAAACATAATGACCTGGGTATCTTTATATACTTTTTTGACATAATGTGTTCATGCACTAAGCTTATTCTTACAGTTGATTGTTCAGGAAGAAAAGCCTTTGAAAAGATTACTAAAAAAATATTAGCATTAGTATAGCTTTATTTAATAGTAAGACTCATGGTTAAATTGTGGGGTCTACCTCTGTGTTATCATACTCACCAGGTCGAGCCCAACTTTACCTAATGCGTCTTCCTTTTCTTTTTATTTTGTAAGGTAATAAATTTTAATGACTTCATAGTCGTTTTTTTATTTTGTAAGATGAGGTGATATACAAATAAACCTTGATTATAGAAAACGCAAGCTTTATAGAAATTGGTTGTTAAGACTAGTAGGTTTACAATTAATATCATAAATACTTCTACTACTACCATAACTACCATTAAAACTACTGAACAGAAGAGAACAAGTTTAGGTAAGACCCTTTCGGGTGAAGTGGGGAAGTGGGTAGAGTGTAAGAATAGTTGGGTGAGAGGAAGAATATTTAGTTGGAGAGATAGTACCAGGGCTTAATAGGGCTGGGTGGAAGCATTTATTCATGTTTTTTGTTTTTGGTTCAATTTCAATGAACATTGATACTGTGATTTAACCAGCATTTTCCATCTTCACCAATTTTTGTGAATTGACTTTATGTTGCAAACTTGCAAGATATTGCAAAATTTTATAAAGAGGTTGGAGGGTATAAAACCCTCCCTTCAGGTAAGACATACAATGTTCTAGTCGACATCAGATGAAAGATAAAGAGTTACATAATCTTTATTCCAGAGTCTTTTGAGAGAAATGTCAATAGATTGTATTAAAAAAAATTCTTGAAATTTGTGTTTTTGTTTTTTTATGGAATTTTTTGGAGGAAAAAAATCAATAAAAACAAAACAGTAGGACATATCTAAAATCAATACTGGAATTGTAATAGAACCATCATTCCTCAATAACATCCGAAAAAATCATGACACTCCTATAAATACTCTTCTCAAATAAGTGTAAATAATGTCAATAACTTATTCCTGTTTTATTCACAATTTTGTTATATGTAAAACTCTATGGAAATGGCGCACCAAATTTGACCCTGTTGCACACTCAACATTTGTTGACAGCCCTCTCGCTACTGTGGCACCCTCTCTCACTCTGCTCACTCTAGTCCTCACAGGAGTTACCATGTTGACTATTTTGAATGAAACAATCATCAAAATCGTTATTTTTAGAGTAAAAAAAAAAAAAAAATCACTAAGTATCAACAGGCCTTGATTACAGGAAAAACAAAAGAAAATTACATCAGTGGAAAAACATACTTAGAAATATGATACAGAGAAGCTGTTTACATCAACATGTAGCCAGAATTATGCACTATGTTTTGGTAAGAAAATATTATATTCCATAATTTTTCAGGTTCAATTTTTTTTACCCCTCATATTAGGGCCTCGACTCCTTAACCCAGTAGCTAGATAGATAGTGATTCCGGATTTTGCAGCTTTATCGACTTGGACACGGCATGGGAGTTCTGTGGTACAGGGCTGGCACAAATAACAACACTGCAAGGCACAAGGGTTACTCACGTTTAGATGTTAAAAACAAATTGAAATAAAGGTTAAAAAGGACATCTTTCAAGGTCCACCCCTGTAAAGACAGGGATGAAAACTACTAATATTGCTGTTATCTGTACTACTAGTACTAATTTTGCTATTGGTGTCAGTTTAGTGCAATGAGATGGCAGTGTTTTAGCGCGTCTCAAACCATGACATGTTGCTTGTGCACATTTTGCATAGTATTAATTATTAGGTGAACGAAAATATATCTAGAAATAATTAATTTCATGAATTAATTCCATAACTTATTGTCCTTGAAAATAATAAAGTGCCAGACTCATGCAACCTTTGAAGAATTGTTGACTTCATCTTTAAAACATTATGAAATTGTTATTTAGTTTGTTACATCAAAGATGAATCAGTCATCAGTACACCGTGTATATATATACTGAGAGAAATATACCTCTAGCTGTATATACAGTATCTAGCATATGTTTACTGAACTCATTTTATAAGAGGATTATTAAGAATAAACAAATATCTATGACTAAAATCACTTGTAAAAAGTTAGCATAAGTAAAATATGAGAAATAGAACTTAGTAGAATGTAAATATACAATAATAGTTTTCATTTTTTATTCAATAGCAAATGATGTACGAAACCGGGTCAACAAAATATCCAGATCGACCACAACAAATTCCCAAATTCTTCCTTTTATTTTTTTTCGAAATTGTAGCTATAAATTCAAAGGCTTACTATTTAGTATTTACTAATTATTAATGATAAAAAATATATAACTATTTTAAAAAGGTCCTGCGGATACAGTTAAAACTGTCAATAATTTAAAAGTGAAATATATGTTTATTAGTAATTATTTGTCTTGTAGGTTAGTAATGATGTTTATTTCCGTCATTTCAATTTGACTTTCATTATTAATATTTTATTCATCGGGAAGAGTTAAACCTGACGGGTCACAAACTGCCACTAAAGAATTGGTAATTAGATTTTACTGACGAGTGATTAATAAATAATAGGGCAGTGAAGACTTTATAAAGCTCAACGTTTGCTCAACGAGTCTGGTTTACCAAGACCATAACACAAATATTGATGATTTATTTTCGTCATATGTAATGCCTATTGACTGCACTTGTAGATGTGCAACTCTAGTCACTGAATGGCATTCATCTCTCCGTATATTTTCACCAAAATATATAATCATCTTCATATATACACCACCATGTATACACCACGATGCATACACACAACCTTGTATATTAACTGAGTGATATATACCTTTTCATGTATATGCACTTAAAGATGTGCATCCTATGAGTGAATATTCACTGACAAATATGTACCTAACCGTGTACATACAATGAAATAGTATACAACTTTTCGTGTATATTTACTAAGATGAAATGGCCTGGCAGTGGATGTACAGTTTAGTATTATCATAAGTTATTTTACTTATTCTTTCAAATTATCGTTAAGAGTAGACAAAGACATTAAGATAGAGTGTAATGTACTTATAGATATATGGATATAGCATGAACCGGTACCTGGGATTACGATCCATAACTTTCTGGGTTTGAAGTCCACAGAAACCTGAGAACAGAATCCACAAGTACTAGATAATAGAATCCATAGGTACCTGGGCATTGTGCTGGGGTTGTTGTAGTGTTTGTCAGGACAGATGGATTGTTTGGACAATCTATCTTGTCCTTGCTGCTGTATGGCAAAGCTTGGTAAATTAATGTGGTAGGTAGCACAGAAGATTGGAGGCAAAGCACAGGTGACTGTAAGATTATTATGTAGGTTACACCAGGCTGAGATTGACAGAGGGAAGCCAGGGTCAGGTCATGGAAGGAGACGTCAACAGAGTAAAGGTCATCATGTCACTGATGAGTGACCCAGGGAAGCATATGCTGAGCTGTGGTCAGCATGGGAGTGACATTTCTAAGCCCACGTAAGTAGGTCATGCTTATATTCAAAAGGCTGTGCACTTCGTGTCATCCCAACACGGCAGCACTGGCAAACAAGAAGATGATGAATGTCACCCATAACAGCACGAACCAGGAGTTCAGAAAACCACACCATTGGTGAAAAATTTAGGCTGATGAGAAGAGCGCTTGTCCAATTATCGAAGGATTCCTAAGGTTCCATTTGTTTTACTATTTTACAATACTGATAAATTTGCCTGCACACAAATAAAATATGTACTATTCTGACCGTAAGAAGCGACACCCATGAGTTTTTAATGCCGTTTGTAAGAAGTAAACTGAAATGTATTTCTCCCGATTTAATTGTGGAAAAATCACACTTTTTAACAAACGATGGTAAAATCTGCAGCTATAAACTTGAATTTCACTCTCCGGTGTCGTCGAATTGGGAAGACACCTTTTTCTGAAACATTTATTGGTATCCTCTGAGGATTTTGGAAGTAGCTGAAGTCATTCCATGTTGCCGAAATGACGCCAGGAATCTGATGCTCAGTTAGGTACTGAAGCTTTGAAAATTTGAAGCCGATCGGATAAGGCGTTCTCAATTTGTGTGAATGAGAACAGAAAGATGGAGGAAGAAAAAAAATGAAACCAAATTACACGTCCACCTTCGGGGATACCTAATTAAATATTCATAAATTTATGTACATACGTGTTGTGTCTAACAATATTAATGACAATTTTGTTTAAGAATTTCTTTTTTAACGAGTCTATATCCTTTGAATTTTGTGCTCAGATATCTATGAATTATATACTCATGTTCCAGAGGATTCTCTTGCTAAGAACATACCGATTCTTTACCCAGGTACCTGTGAATCTTATACTCAGGTACCTGTCCTATGGCCCTTTCGACTTATGGATCATTTATCCAGGTAAATGTGGATCCTACATACAGGTATCGCTGGAGACTATTCCAGCTAACATGTGGATCCCATATCTTTTCAATTTTCATCCTAAAACTAGTTAGCAATGAACCCTTCTCGAAAGAACATATAGATGCTACTAAGAGGTAATGGTGTATACACACACACACAGGGTCTGTCCTATGAAGAAAGGTTGAGGGAAATAGGACTAACAACACTGGAGGAAAGAAGGGTCAGAGGAGACATGATAACGACATACAAAATACTGCGGGGAATCGACAAGGTAGACAGTGACAGGATGTTCCAGAGAGGGAACACAAAAACAAGGGGACACAACTGGAAGCTGAAGACTCAGATGAGTCAAAGGGATGTTAGGAAGCATTTCTTCAGCCACAGAGTAGTCAGGAAGTGGAATAGTCTAGAGAAAGATATAGTGGAGGCAGGAACCATACATAGTTTTAAGACAAGGTATGATAAAGCTCATGGAGCAGGGATAGCAGAGACCCAGTAGCGGACAGCGAAGAGGCTGGGCCAGGAGCTGAGTCTCGACCCCTGCAACCACAATTAGGTGAGTACAATTAGGTGAGTACACACACACACAGCATACGGGAGCCTAGCAAACCTAACAACAGCATTCCGACATCTTAATAATGACTTGTTCAGGTCCCTGTACATTGTGTACGTCAGACCCATATTGGAGTATGCAGCACCAGTTTGGAACCCACACCTGGCCAAGCATGTAAGGAAGCTAGAGAAAGTGCAAAGATTTCAAACAAGACTAGTACCGGAGCTAAGGGGACACTGGAAGACAGGAGAGATAGGTTGACATGATAACGACTTATAAAATATTGAGAGGAATCGACAAGGTGGACAGAGACAGGATGTTCCAGAGATGGGACACAGCAACAAGGGGTCACATTTGGAAGTTGAAGACTCAGAGGAATCACAGGGATGTTAGGAAGTATTTTTACAGTCATAGACTTGTCGGGAAGTGGAACAGTCTGGGAAGTGATGTAGTAGAGGCAGGATCCGTACACAGCTTTAAGAAGAGGTATGATTAAGCTTATGGAGCAAGAAGAGGGACCTAGTAGCGGCCAGTGAAAAGGTGGGGCCAGGAGCTGTGACTCAACCCCTGAGTACAATTAGGTGAGTACACGCAAACACACACACAGGAGCTATGACTCGACCCCTGCAACTATAACTAGGTGAGTACATATATATTATTTTATTTTTTTATTAACACATCAGGCTGTTTCCCACCAAGGCAGGGTGGCCAGAAAAACTTTCATCATTCACTCCATTACTGTCCTGCCAAAGGTGCGCTTACACTACAGTTACAAACTTGCAACATTAACACCCCTCCTTCAGGGTGCCAGGCACTGTACTTCTCATCTCCAGGAATCAAGTCCGGCCTACCGGTTTCCCTGAATCTCTTCATAAATATTACCCTGATCACACACCAACAACACGTCAAGTCCTAAAAACAATTTGTCTACATTCGCTCCTATCTAAGATGTTCACGCATGCTTGTTGGAAGTTCAAGCCCCTCGCACACAAAACCTCTTTTACCCCCTCCCTCCAACCTTTCCTAGGCCGACCTCTACCCCGCCTTCCCTCCACTACAGATTTATACACTCTCGAAGTCATTCTATTTTGTTCCATTCTCTCTATATGTCCGAACCAACTCAACCCCTCATCAGCCCTCTGGATAATAGTTAATCCCGCACCTCCTCATAATTTCCAAACAACGAATTTTCTGCATTATATTCAAGCCACACATTGCTCTCAGATACGATATCTCCACTGCCTCCAGCATTCTTCTTTTTACAACATATATGTCGTGCCGATTAGGTAAAACTGGTCAATTAGCAAGAAGTCATTTAAAATTAAGTCCTTTCTAAAATTTTCTCTTATACGTTTAAAGATATATTTTTTTTCATATATGTTAATGTAAGAATTTATAATTTTGAACCAAGAGAAACTTTGATAACCTACCTAACCTTATTACAACAAGCGCAATTTAATTTAGCCTAACCCAACTAAATATATTTTAGATACGTTAACAATAATTTAATAACAAACAAACACAAAGAAATATATTTTTTTCGTTATGTTCAGAATGATTTTCGCGAAATTATTGCATACACAAATTTTCGCTTGTCTTATATGGCAAGATGAGTGTTGCTATTTAAGCCAAAATAGCAAGTTCTGCCTATTCGGCACGACATATATATATATATGTTCTAAATAAACCGATTATTATTATTATAATCATGGGGATCGCTAAACCCGCCTGTAGGGTGTGGGATGGAAGGTATTCAAGCTTAATTCATAGAACTGGAACACAGATCAGGTTAACTAGATCAAGAGCCCCTCACCAGCGTCAAGGAACCTCCCCTGCGGGGTCTAAATAAGCCGGACTTGCCGAAAAGGCGAAACTCTCAAAATTTAAGCAGAACTTTCAAAAACATGGATGACAATACTGAAACTTTAGCTCTTTCTTGATGTGAAGGATAACAGTGCACATAAGAACTGTTATTTGTTGCTTTTTGTGCATTTTAAAATCAGGTGTTCAGCATCACCTGTATGTTGCTGTACACTGCTTCACCTCAGCACTGCTATTTCAGTACGACAGAGGTGAGTTCAGTGATGTCCCGTGGCTCTGTTGGTAGTGCACTTAGCTCACATTGAGATACGTGGTTCGATTCCCGGTACGGGTGGAAACATTAGGGCGTATTTTCTTAAGACACGTGTACTCTCCTTTACACCTACCAGCAAGTCGGGTCCTGGGTGTCACCCAACTAGTGTGGGTCGCTTCCTGGGGACAAAATAAACATAATTTGCCCGAAATGCTTGGCATAACAAAGGACTTTCTATATACAGTAGTGTGCAAGTTAATTGGGACAGGAGTATTTTTTTTCCATTATCTCATAATATATTTTAGTCTCCCGCTTGAGTCTTTTTTTCATTGAAGTTTGCTACTGTCTTGTGGCAACCATCCAGCTGTGGTATTACCCTGCATCTCTCATCAGTGCTACAACAGCTTTTGCTCTGTAAGGTTGTTCCTGCAATTATGCTCTTGAGTGAAAGTAATTTGCAAAATTCTCCACTTCAGTTCATGATTACTGAGTAAGTTCATTGTGGATGTTACACCAAAGAAGCGTACAAGATTTGTATCTCTTAGAAAACATGCTGAATTGTGTTTCAGACAGATCGCCGGAAATTTGTACCTAGCAAAGTCAATTGTTGCCTGGATATCGAAGAGAGCTGACGACACTGGTATATATGGAAGATGTGCAAGAAAACGCAAGACAACACCTCACGATGACAAGGTTATCATAAGAATTAGTGTGAAGAATCTCAAGGAAACCAGGAAAGATCTACATAGATATTTGGCTTCAGTTGGCGTAAATGTTGATTCTTCAACTGTTCGACGAAGGCTCCTTGAAGGAGGTAGAACTGCCAGAAAGCTGGTAAAGAGTCAATTATTAACTGCTGCTCTGAAGAAAAAATGACCGCGGTGGGCACTCGATCATAAGGAATGGACGACAGATGAGTGGAAAAAAATATATATTTACAGATGAGGCGCATATTGAAGTACGTGGTAGTGAGTTGAAGCAAATGTGAACCTCTTCAGAATGGATACATTCATCAAGCGCCCACCTAAGATATTTTGCGGTAGTTTTACTGCTAAACGCCTTGGATGATTTATTATTTTTGAAGGAACGATTGACAGTGGCAAATACAAAGCAATCCTGGCACCTCATTTGATTCCCTTTGTGGAAAGAGACTTTGTAAATGAATGGTTCAGAGAACCGACGAGTTGGCAAATTAGACACATATGCAACACTCGGGTATCTTTATTGAGGAAACGTTTCGCCACACAGTGGCTTCATCAGTCCATACAAAAGAGAATCGTGAAGAACAGGAGGAGTTTGAGGTGGTCAGTCCCTCAACCTTGAGTCGATGGTGTCAGTCCATCAATCTTGAATAGAATACAGCATATGTGCGTAGATGAAGCTTATATACTGTAGACAGGAGAGGTGCAGCAGTTGTAGGAGGTGTCACATTTGTCCAATGTGGAAGTAGGTCGTGCCCAAGGAATAGGCAAGCGAAGAAATCCCTGTATTAAGATACCAAGATGTTGCTGTGTCAGACAGGATGTAAATGAATGGTTCAGAGAACCGACGAGTTGGCCCATTCCTTGGGCACGACCTACTTCCACATTGGACAAATGTGACACCTCCTACAACTGCTGCACCTCTCCTGTCTACAGTATATAAGCTTCCTCTACGCACATATGCTGTATTCTATTCAAGATTGATGGACTGACACATCGACTCAAGATTGAGGGACTGACCACCTCAAACTCTCCTGTTCTTCACGATTCTCCTTTGTATGGACTGATAAAGCCACTGTGTGGCGAAACGTTTCTTCAATAAAGATACCCAAGTGTTGCATATGTGTCTAATTTGCCGAAAGAGACTTTCCTGACGGAGAAGACATTTTTCAGCCGAATCTTGTTCCATGCCACACTTACAGAAAAATGCTGACAGACTTCGAAGAGAGTGGGCTAAGCGTTCTAAATTGCCATGGAAACTCTCCTGACCTCAAACCACTTGAGAATCTATGGGCACTAACCAAACGCAGGATCGTGAGACAGGACTGTTCAACTGTGGATCAGCAAACAAAGTTGGTCACCATGTCGAGTGGCTCACAAATAAGTCTGTGTAATAATACGGAACCCAATCATAATATTAATATACTAACTGATAGATTTAGACCTTACTTGACGATTGAATTGTCAGTAAGTAATATTAGAATTAATTATGTAGCCTTAGACATTAATACGTTATATTACGTAGTGAGATTAAACATACTGCAGTAACTAGCATCTCTCTGAATACACGTTGATCTTCCTGGCATCGACAGAGGTCGGGATAACAACTCATAGGTGCTGCTTGCTCATAACCCACGCTGTTCACTACCTGGAGCCTACCTGGAGGGTATTGCGGGAATCTACGTCCCCGCGGCCCGGTCCACGACCAGGCCTCCTGATGGATCAGGGCCTGATCAACCAGGCTGTTACTGATGGCCGCACGTAGTCCAACGTACGAACTACAGCCCGGCTGATCTGGCAACGACGTTACGTATATGTTCAGCTCCCTCTTGAAGGCAGCCAGTGGCCTATTCGTAATTCCTCTTATGCATGGTAGGAGGCTGTTGAATAGTCTTGGGCCCCAGACACTTATGGTGTTTTCTGTTAGTGTACCAATGGCGCCCCTACTTTTCACTGGGGTATTTTGCACCGCCTGTCCAGTTTTTTACTTTCGTAGAGAGTGATTTCTATGTGCAGATTCGGGACCATTCCTTATAGGATTTTCCAAGTGTAGATTATGATATATCTTTCGCGCCTGCGTTCCAAGGAGTACAAGTCAAGTGCTTCCAAGCGTTCCCAGTAGTTGAGATGTTTGATAGAAATTGTATGTGTAGCAAAGGTTCTCTATACACTCTCTAGATCTGCAATTTCACCTTCTTTGAACGGAGATATTAATGTACAGCAATATTCCAACCTAGAGAGAACAAGTGATTTGAAAATGATCATCATTGTCTTGGCATCTCTTGTTTTGAATGTTCTCATTATCCATCCTATCATTTTCTTTGCAATTGTGATTGTGGCACTATTGTGATACTTGAAAGTGAGATCCTCACACATTACCACTCCCAGGTCCCTTACATAATTTTTTCGCTCTATTTGTCTTCATTGAACATCATATTGTTTTCCGTTGGCCATTGGAAAACTTTGGTTATATCTTCTTGGAGGTTAACCGTGTCCCCAATAGATGACACTCTCATGCAGATCCTAGTGTCGTCTGCAAAGGATGACACGGTGCTGTGGATTACATCTCTGTCTATGTCTGATATGAGGATGAGGACCAGAATGGAGGGCGAGTACTTTGCCTTGTGCAACAGAGCTTTTCAATATGGCATCTTCCGATTTAACTCTGTTGACCACTACTCTTTGGGTTCGATTGTCAGTTATTCCTTTAGCTCTTATGATCACACTTGTCAAAAGCTTTTGCAAAGTCTGTGTATATTACATCTGCATTCTGTTTTTCTTCCAGTGCATCCAAGGCTATACCATAGTGATGCAGTAGTTGCGAGAGGCAGGAGCGACCTGCTCTAAACCCATGTTGCCCTGCATTGTGCAGTTTTTGGGAATCCAAGTGGTTTGCAATCGTGCTTCTTAGTACTCTTTCAAAGATTTATATGATATGGGACGTTAGTGCTGTTGGTCTATAGTTCTTAGATTTGTTGCCACCTTTGTGGAGTGGGGCTATAACCGTTGCCACTCGGCAGCCAGACGATAATAAATAGAGGCTTTCCCGATGTACCATAGATATTCAGTTTGTACATAAGGTTCAGGTCATGAGAATTACTCTTGTTTTCAACGTAGTAACAGGCAGGCCGTTGTTATTTTTGGGAACACAGGTAATTTAGCTACGGGTTGTGAGTTGGCCGTGAGCCAATACAAGGGAATTAATGCCATTTATTTCTCCCCATTGAAACTCGCTTGGGCTGGTCACAGACCGGGCCGCAGGGGCGTTGACCCCTGGAACTCTCTCCAGGTATACTCCAGGTATACCCCTATCACCTTTGTTTCGCTTAGGGCCAGGACATCCAACTTCTTTTCATTCATAACATCAGCAATCATCTCTTTCTTATCATCCGCACTACATCCACGCACATTCAAACAACCCAGTTTTATAAAGTTGTTCTTCTATTTTTTTAGTAATGCATACAAGAGAAGGGGTTACTAGCCCATTGCTCCCGGCATTTTAGTCGCCTCATACGACACGCATGGCTTACGGAGGAAAGATTCTTTTTCACTTCCCCATGGAGAATAGAGGAAATAAAGAAGAACAAGAGCTACTAAGAAAAAGAAGAAAAACCAAAATGTATGTTTGCATATAAATGCATGTGCATGCCTGTGCAGTGTGACCTAAGTGTAAGTAGAAGTAGCTAGATATACCTGTTATCCAGCGTGTTTATGAGACAGAAATAGGACACCAGCAATCCTACCATCATGTAAAACAATTACAGGTTTCTGTTTCACACTCACTTGGCAGGACGGTAGTACCTCCCTGGGTGGTGCTGTCTACCAACCTACTACATATATATATGTCGTGCCGATTAGGTAAAACTTGCGATTTTGGCTTAAATAGCAACGCTCTTCTTGCCATATAGGACAAGTGAAAATTTGTGTATTCAATAATTCCGCAAAAATCATTCTGAACCTAACGAAAAAAATATATTTCATTTTGTTTGTTTATTAATAAATTATTGTAAAAATATCTAAAATATATTTAGTTGGATTAGGCTAAATTAAATTGCGCTTGTTGTAATAAGGCTAAGTAGGTTTTCAAAGTTTATCTTGGTACAAAATTATAAATTTTTACATTAACATAAATGAAAAAAATATATCCTTAAACGTATAAGAGAAATTTTTAGAAAGGACTTAATTTTAAATGAGTTCTTGCTAATTGACCAGTTTTACCTAATCGGCACGACATATATATATATATATATAAATATATATATATATATATATATATATATATATATATATATATATATATATATATATATATATATATATATATATCGTGCAGAATAGGTAAATTTGGTCATTTAGCAAGATCTCATTTAAAATTAAGTCCTTTCGAAAAAAAGATATATAATAATATATAATAATTATTTTGTACCGAAAGAACCTTAGAAAACTTACCTAACCTTATTATAACAAACGCAATTTAATTTAGCCTAATCCACCTAAATATGTTTTAAATAAGTTTACAATAATTTAATAATAAACACAATTAAATATACTTTTTTCGTTAGATTCAGAATGATTTTTGCGAAATTATTGCATACACAAATTTTCGCTTGCCTTATTTGGCAACAAGAACGTTGCTATTTTAGTAAAATCGCAATTTTTACCTATTCGGCACGACAATGATGAGCTTAGGGAAAGCGATCACAAATCACTTAATTTCAACATATCATGGAATTACCCAAATAACTGCAATCAAGTCTGCAATAATTGCCGAGGCAATTCGTAGCCATCTTTAAAGGCATAAATTGACTAATGAATCTCAACACGGTTTTACAAAGGGACGTTCTTGCCTTACGAATTTACTAACTTTTTTCCACAAGGTATTTAAGGAGGTAGATCATGGTAATGAATATAAACGATTCTGTGTATATGGACTTCAGTAAGATAGAGTCCCACATTAGAGACTAGTGAGGAAAATTAAGGCACACGGAAAAGGAGATTTTTTTTTCAGGGTAGAGGCATGGTTGACAGATAGGCAGCAGAGTGTTTGCATCCTTGGGGAGATATCAGAGTGGGGGCGCATCACGAGTGGTGTTCCACAGGGGTCAGTGTTTTGCCCTTTGTTGATCACAATTAATATAAACGACATTAATGAGGGAATAAATAGCGACATAAACAAGTTTGCTGATGACACAAAAATAGGTCGCCTAATTCATTCTAATTAGGACATTAGAGCACACAAGGAAGATTTGAATAGACTGTTGAAGTGGTCAGAGAAGTGGCAGATGCAGTTTTATATAGAAACTGTAAAGTTCTAAACATTGAACAAGAAAATAACCATGCCACACATAAAGTAAATATAGTAGATCTTAATATTACTGATTACGAAGAAGGATTTGGGAGTTCTGGTTAGCAGTAATCTAAAACCAAAACAACAGTGCATAAATGTTTGAAATAAAGCGAACAGAATCCTTGGATTCATATCAAGGTCACTAAATGTACAAAACCATGAAACTTATCATCACTTCCATATTCCTCAGTGTTAGAACTATCACTTGGGAAGCGAAAGCTTATATTCTCCACTGGCCTGGTCTCAGATGTGAGTAGTGGCGAAGATAGTGATATGAAATTTTGATTTGAGGCGTATGTCACATGCTATCCCGAGGGGACAGAGTACATCAGTGCATATAATATGTACCAGATGAGGACCAACAACAATTTTGTTTCTCTGTCACCAGGCAAATAATAGCCAAATACAGGTCACAACAACAGCAGTACACCACAGACCATGAACTGATCAATACCCTCTCGTTTGAAGTATAGTGATAACTTCCCAACTTCTGCTACAGAGAAGAAAGTTGCACAGATGTTTTGTCTGTTCACACAGAACAAGACGCCCACATAAATGCAGAGAGTACATTTTATATGATAGGAGTGTAAAAAAAAAACAATGGGTATGATACTGTTTCAAAAATATACTCTTTTAATTTCTTATGTAATCTATAAGAAAAATATTTTTGGCTGGGTGAAAATTTCTGGACCCTGAAAACAAGATTCAGATCAGGGTTCTAGGCTCTAAAAGGGTGAAATTGTGGTTGGTGGTAAATGTCGATGATTCTGATCAGAGTGTAAAGGAATGCTGTGGCCCTACTGGGCTCTGTGGCCCCTACTGGGCTCTGTGGCCCCTACTGGGCTCAGGTGGATGGTTGATGCTCTCGCACTAAAACCAATGACTTTACTGGGAAAGTCAGAAGTTCTGTAATGTGTCTCAGGTGACGGTAAAGCATCATCAGCTGCTCTAGACCCCGTTTTAGAACAGTGCAAGATTTGTCAGGGTTCTCTTCTGTGAAAAAAGTCTGTTAGTTCAACACCTACATGGAACTGCTCACGTAACTGTTGCAATGTTAACTGTTTTTGTTCAGCCTCTTTCTTATCTTTTTCAATTATCTGCCTTCCTTGTGTCTGTGCATTGAGCTGTACCAACATTTCCTCAGGACTTCTGTCTGCGTCATCATCTTTTAAGAGCTCATTGACATCATCCTGTATATCTTGAAAGCCATCACCTGATAATCTTGCAAACTGAAGTATATCCTGCACGTAACTCTCAAGGGAGGGGAAACCTGTTGATATATTCACAACATTATGCCACAACTTTCCCCAGGCTGCATTTAATATTGACTAGGGCACTTATTATAAGGCACTTCCAACATATCTGATAGCATTTGCAGTGTTAAAATAATGCCATAAGTTTGGCAATGGCAAGTTGGAGTTTTTGCGTCACTTTTGGTGTGTGGTTACACTTGAATACAGTAAAAAAACTTGATGATCCAGTGGATGTATTACAGATGTTCTATTTGGAGGAAAACATACAACTTTTACATGTGGGTGCACATCAAAGCTTTTGGATGAATATGAGAATTTTCAAGAGAACCTTGAATGAAAGGTTCTTTCTTGCTGTGCAATTAAAACATGAATTCGTGAAAAAAATTGATACTTAAACCAATCAATGAATAATTCCTCTGTCATCCATGCCAGCTGGTTTGATCTCCAAATTACTGGTAATATGGTTTTTATCTACACCTGTCAACGCACAGGAGTCTTGGAACGGTAAATAAACATGGGCTTAGTAACACTTGAAATCGCCTGATGTATTACAGCGAGGAAGCAAGGTGAAGCGATCCTTTGCTGCCTTGAATCCTGGTGACCTTTACTCTTGCTGACTGACGTAAGTTCTTCTTGGCAATTTCTTCCAATAAACTTGAATCATCAGCATGAAACACTTGGAGTGGATCGTATCCAACACTCAGAAATAATATTCTGCAAATCACCGGAAAACTAATATTATGTAACCTATTACGTAACTTGAAGTTGTGGAACACACGCTAAACCCACACTCTTGTTCAGGCCTTCCTTCATCACACGGGGTTTTATAGAAGTTTTTTTACCTTAAGATAAAATTAAGTGGTGCAGTTTTTTATTTTTTTTCATGAATCCACTCAATCAATAAGTTTTCTGTTTTCTTTGACTGTTGTGACGTATGTGTCGTTATATTAAGGATGTGACACTCTAGGTTATTCATTACATAAGCCTATATAATTGTCTTTTCCTATTAACTGAAATAACTGATGCTTCATTAAGTCCATAAGCTCTTGTCGTTTCTAGCACACATGAACCACTTTTAATCTTAGCTAATATCCCGAGGTGAGTGCTTAAATTTTTATATGCCTCTTACAGCATCACTCAAATGCCTCTTGGTTGCCAGGTAACTATGTATGTACAACACATGGCAACGAAATGTTAAATAACAAAATTATTCTCATACACAGATCTCAGAATAGGTTATTACGAACCACCCTGGCGACGGTGCAGGCATAGCAGGCAGCTCCCGCAGTCCAGCCTCGCGACGGTGCAGACATGGCAGGCAGCTCCCGCAGTCCAGCCTACCGACGGTGCAGACATCGCAGGCAGCTCCCGCAGTCCACCCTGGCGACGGTACAGGAATGGCAGGCAGCTCCCGCAGTCCAGCCTCGCGACGGTGCAGACATGGCAGGCAGCTCCCGCAGTCCAGCCTACCGACGGTGCAGACATCGCAGGAAGCTCCCGCAGTCCACCCTGGCGACGGTACAGGCATGGCAGGCAGCTCCCGCAGTCCAGCCTCGCGACGGTGCAGGCATAGCAGGCAGCTCCCGCAGTCCAGCTACCGACGGCGCATCGCGGCAGTTCCCGCAGTCCACCCGGCGACGGTGCAGCGGCAGGCAGCTCCCGCAGTCCACCTCGCGACGGTGCAGGCATAGCAGGCCCCGCAGTCCCCTCGCGACGGTGCAGGCATAGCAGGCAGCTCCCGCAGTCCAGCCTCGCGACGGTGCAGGCATAGCAGGCAGCTCCCTCAGACCAGCCTCGCGGAGCTCCAAATTTTCTCTTTTGAAGTGTCATCGTCATAGACTTCATGAATATAAATATAAATATAACTATGTCGTGCCGAATATGTAAAACTGGTCAGTTAGCAAGAACTCATTTAAAATTAAGTTTAAAGATAATTTTGCACCAAAAGCCTCTTCAAAGGGGGCTCCTTGCTGTGGTGAAAAGGCTCTTGGTCTGAGGAATTGAACCTCTTGGTCTTCTTCCTCAGACCGAACCTAATTACCCCCCAATCCCCCTCTCCTATCCCATCTTCCCCATCCTCCCTTTTTCCCTTTCCTCCTCCTCCTCCTCATCCCGCCCTTATTCCCTTCCCATTTTTAACCTGTGGGATTCTCTCTACAGGCATTCTTTTTCCTAGGTAGGGGAAGGGTACCGTGGTCCATCCCATTCCGTTGAGGTTCTTGGCGGTGATGTAGTTTGCCGTGGAATCTGGATCGCCTGGGGATGTCTCGATCCCTCTCCAGTCTCCCGAGGATTCCGGGGGTGGCCGAAGTAGGTATGCTTTGTGGTGGGTATCCGGCCGCCCTCTCTTTTGTCCGCCGAGATGGCTCAGTGGATGTGAGGTTGCTATCCCGGATTGCTGGTTTGCCAGCATAAAGGGTATGGTATGGCATGGGTTCCATGCAGCATCTGCACTACTTGCAGTGTTGAGGTCCTCTTGGGCGTGGAGGGGGATTTACGCCCCTTTCATTCCTCCTAGGAGCTATTCCTCCACGTTCCCCCCTTTTTTTCTTTTTTTTTTCTTTTTCTTTTCTTTTCTTTCTTTTTTTTATTAAAAACAAAAAGAAAGAAGTAACCTAACCATGGACGACCCAATCCGTGAACCTACTACCCTCGGGCCCCTTCCTGATACCTTCGGACACCACTAATACCCTTGTACCTCTTGTTGGTGCTGGTCCGTCACCTGCTTCAGGTACCGAGGTTCCGACCGGCCCTTTTGAAACATCTGACCTTCGCTCTTCTCTGACCTTGATTCCGGCTTCTCCCTCTACGGTGCGGCAATTTTCGGATTGCTCGCCCATCACACGTCGGACCACCCCAGGTCCCACCCCAAACGACCAAGACCCTTACATGACGATTCGACACTTCCTTCTCATTCATCTCAGAAATGACCAGCACGTCAAGCACTCCCCTTAAACACTTTGTTTCACACTACTTAATGGACAAAGTTTTTTACTCTAAGACCAACTACTCC
>WNWK01018142.1:0-40698 GCA_009830355.1 Cherax destructor | reverse complement strand
TTTCTTTTTTTTTCAGAATGCTGTTCAAGTGCCATTACCAGAATTTATCCCCTTTAAAGAAAAGTTGTAAAATAGACTAGCCCTTTTTGGGCCCCAAAAATTCACTTACAAACATTTAAAAAAATAAACTTAAAAAAAGGGTGAGTTTGGGGACCATCGTAAACCGAAATTTTTTATATATAATTATATATATAATATATAAAATATATATATATATAATTATATATATATATATAATATATATATATATATATATATAATATATATATATATATATAATATATATATATATAATATATATATATATAATATATATATACAGTGGTCCCCCGGTTTGATGGCCCCAAACTCCCCCTTTTTATGTAAGTTTATTTTTAAATGCTTTTGTAAGTGAAATTTTGGGGTCTAAAGGACTAGTCTTTTACAACATTTTTTAAAGGAGATAAATTGTTTGGTAATGGCACTTGAACAGCATTCTGGAATAAAAAAATATGAAAACCGGTACCACTGTATATAAATATATATATATATATAATATATATATATATATAATATATATATATATATAATATATATATATAAAAACAGTGGTCCCGTTTCGATTTTTTTTCAGAAACGTTCAAGGCCTTAAAAGTTTCCTTAAGTGTTGTAAAAAGACACCCAAAAAATTCCTTAAAAAAGCATTTAAAAAAAACACATAAAAAAATGATTTGGACCATGTAAAATATAAAAATATACGTATATATATTATATATATATATATATATATATATATATAATATATACGTATATATATATATATATATAATATATATATTAAATATATATATACAGGGGTTTTGTTTACGATGGCCCCCAAACTCACCCTTTTTGTAAGTTTATTTTTAAATGTTTTTGTAATGAAATTTTTGGGGTCTAAAAGGACTAGTCTTTTTTACAACATTTCTTAAGGAGATAAATTGTTTGGTAAGGGATTAAAAGATTCTGGAATAAAAAAAATATGAAAAACCGGGGTACCACTGTATATATAAAATTATATATATATATATATATATATATATATATTTATATATATATATATATATATATATATATATATATATATATAAATATATATATATATATATAATATATATATATATATATAAATATATATATATATATATAATATATATATATATATATATATATATATATATATATATATATATAATATATATATATATATATATATATATATATATTTATATATATATATATATATATATATATATATATATATATATATATATATATATATATATATATATATAAAATAATATATATATATATATATATATAATATATATATATATATATAATATATATATATATATATATATATATATATATATATAATATATATATATATATATATATATATATATATATATATATATATATATATATAAGTGGTACCAAGTTTACTATATTTTTTCATTCAGAATGCTGTTCAATGCCATTAATAAGAATTTATCTCATTAAGAAAAGTTTAAAATAGACTATCCTTTTAGACCCCAAATATTACACTTACAAAAGCATTTAAAAAATATAACTATACATAAAAGGGTGAGTTTGGGGACCATTAAACATACTATGTACTATATATATATAATATATATATATATATATATAAGAATTAATAAAATATGTATGTCATTACTAATGTGGTGGCGGGGGAGGACTGTGGTGGCGGGCATTCTTGCTCCAGCTATGAAAACATCTTCCCATTCTTTCCTCCTTCAGACGTGTTAGTATAAGAGAAAACGGAGTTTGTAATGCTAGCTGCATTAGATCACTTCTTTCATTAGAAAACCATAATGTACAAATGAACAGGTGTACATACACCATTTACATACCTTGCAGAAGATAGGCAGAGCGGCTTATGCTGTCAGGAGTTTATTTCGTTTCATCCTTTTTCTGTCGCTTAATCGCTCCAATCTTAATGCTACACTTTGTGACTGAACTTAACTGCTTTAAACTCCACAACATGCGCCTGTGCTGTCGTGCAGGAACACTTTAAAATCACTAAGAGTGTGTTATTAGTCTTGAAGATAGTCATATTAATAACGATAATAGCACAATAATAATCACTGAGGAGCATTAATAATGATGATAATAATAATAATAATAATAATCACTGACCCGTATAAAATGTTAATATAGACATTTTGCTTAATCCATTTATATTTTTTCAAAATTATATAATAAACACTCTACGTAACATATAAATACTATATAAATTAACATAAATATGAGATGTTTTTCCAGTCGGCTTGACGGAGTGAACATAATCCATTCGTGTCCAGGCTGGTAACAGCAACAACAACTGGTTTGTTTACAAAACTCGCGAACCTTCTACACTCTCATTCTTTCTCGTTTATTCATTTAATCTTGTTTACTCACCTCTCACTCTACATTAAGACTGCCTCAACCACTGCCGCAACCACTGCCTTTACTCATAGAAGCGATTGTTGATTTGCTTTTGACACACATCCTGGCAAGCTCCACAAGTCTCACACCACTCTTGTATTTTTGTATAATTTCCTTCTTCACTTTTATGCTGTTTCTCACTTTCTTTACCATAGGGGTGCCACTAGGAAGTTTCTTTGGGCATATGGTAGCTTTTTTCAGTCGCACTTAATGAACAAGCACCAAACGCAATTGGTCCGAAAAAAGCGTTTGAAACTCGAATCGTTCGATACTTGATGCGTTCGAAACTCGGGGTTCCACTGTATAATATAAAATACTCATTTATTTTCTTATAACACACTGGCAGTCTCCCACTGAGGCAGGGTGACCTGAAAAAGAAACATTTTCACTTCATTAGAAGACACTGAAAAATTACAGGGAGATATAAGAAGTGTTTTCCAGTGGGCAGTGGAGAACAACATAACGTTCAATGGTGATAAGTTCCAACTGCTTAGGTATGGAAATAATGATGAACTGAAAAGGAACATTGCATACAGAACTCAAGAGGATTGTCAAATAGAACAAAAGGAACACATGAAAAACTTGAATAATTTCAGCTGACCTTAATTTCAAAGAACACAATAAGACAAAGGTCACGACGACTAGGAGAATAATGGGGTGGGTAATGAGAACTTTCAGAACAATGAAAAAAATGTAAGCGGTGACACTTTTTAAATCACAAGTGCTCTCTCATTTGGAATATTGTTCAATGTTGATAGCCCTATTCAAGGCAGGAGAAATATCAGAGCTTGAATAAATACAGAGATCGTTTACTGCCCACATAGAGCCAGTGAAGCACTTAAATTACTGGTAACACCTTAAAGTTTTAAATATGTACTCACTGGAGTGGATGTATACATGATAAAGGTATACATGTACATGATAATTATTTACAGTGGACCCCCGAGTAACAAACAAAATTCATTCCAGAAGCCTGCTCAAGTGCTATTACCGAACGAATTTACTCCCTTAAGAAATAATATCAAGTAGGTTAGTCCATTTCAGACCCCCAAAAATACACTTAAAAAAAGCACTTACATACTTGTACGATTTCTGGGGTGTTCGTTACTTGGGGGTCCACTGTACCTGAAAAGTACTCGAGGGCCTGGTCCTAAATCTGCGCACTGCCATAACATACAGGAGCGAGAGATATGGGAGGAAGTGCAAAATAAACCCAGTGAAAAGCAGGGGTGCAGTGAGCATAATAAGGGAATACTGTATCAACATTCATGACCCCATATTATTTAACATCTTACCAGAAGATATCAGAAACACTGCTGGAACAAGTGTGGATGTCTTCAAGAGGAAACTGGACAAGTATCTTCAGGTGCCAGATCAATCAGGGTGTGTTGGATATGTGAGGCAGCAGGCCTTTAGCAGCAACAGCCTGATTGACCAGGCTAGCACCAGATGAGCCTGGCCCATGGCTGGGCTCTGGAAGTAGCAAGACTCACAAAACTCGTACCTTTACCTTTGATATACCTATGAGATCATTCACACTATCACTGTCTTGGCAGAGGCACAAAGATATGACACTTTAGATGTTAATTTAAAGAGCAAATGTCTCAAACCCCTACTATAGAGTGCAGGCATTGTACTTTCCACCTCTAGGACTCGAGTCTGGTTAACAGATTTCCCTGAATCCCTTCACAAATATTACCCTGCTCACATTCCAACAGCTCATCATGTCCCCAAAACCATTAGTCTCTATTCACTACTATTTAACATGCTAACACATGCCTGCTGTTTGTCCAAGCCCCTTGCACACAAAACCACCTTTACCCTCTCCCTTCATCCTTTCCTAGGATGATCTCTACTCTACCTTCCCTCCACTACAGATTTATGCACCCTCCAAGTCATCTTATTTTTTTGCTCCATCCTCTCTAAATTATCAGACCACCTCAACAATCCCTCCTCAGCCCTCTGAATAATACATTTAGTAACTCTGCACCTCCTCCTAATTTCCACACTATGAATTCTCTACATAATATTTATGCCACACATTGCCCTCAGACATGATATCTCCACTGCCCTCAGCTGCCTCCTTGCTACAACACTCACAACCCATTCTTCACATCCATATAAGAATGTTGGTACCACTCTGCTCTCATACATTTCCTTCTTTGCCTCTATGGATAATGTTCCTTGTCTCCATAGATACCTCAGTGCACCACCCACCTTTTTCCTTTCATCAATTCTGTGGTTCACCTCGTCCTTCATATACCCATCCACTGATACGTCCACTCCCAAATATTACATTCACTTCTGTATTCCCTCCCTCTAATCAGATAGATAAATAGATGTGTAATTGTATAATTTTTATTAACACATCGTCCGTTTCTCACCAAGCCAGGGTAACCCCCCAATAAGAAGAAATGCTTTCATCATCATTCACTCACTGTCTTGCCAGAGGTGTGCCTACACTACAATTAATATTTATTTATTTATAAAAATGATAGGATAGGATTGCAGGAATATCT
Source organism: Cherax destructor (assembly GCA_009830355.1). Classification (NCBI taxonomy): domain Eukaryota; kingdom Metazoa; phylum Arthropoda; class Malacostraca; order Decapoda; family Parastacidae; genus Cherax; species Cherax destructor. Next base: position 35,707 of record WNWK01018142.1, on the reverse strand, counting down.
ACTTTGATGTGATCTTCTATATCAGCTGGTAAATGTTCTGTAATTCTTACTGATAATATTCATAGTTTAAAGTATCAGAACGTTTGCTGTGTGAGGTGTGCATGTTCCTTGTTCTTTAAGCATATTTAATTCTCATCATCATTTTTGAGCTTGCCTGTTGTGTATTTTTTTTGAGTAATTTTGTTGAGAAATGCAATTCCATAACATGATAAAAATACTAGTGCTAATGCATTAATTTGAGCAACTAATTGTTTTTGTTTACTTTATTGAAATTATGAAGTGTTGTAAAAATAAGTTTTCACAGTGCAGTAGTAAAGGTGCTTTTGTTAAAGTGGATAATCACAACCTAATTGAGATCCTTTAAAATGTATTTTGTTAGGATATTTCAACAGAAAGTGAATAAAAGGCATGACACTAATTGTTATATTTTTTAAAGTTTCAGAGCAAGTGTAAATGGGATAGGGCACAAGTAAGTGAGAGTCTTTATGTACACTACAGTATATGATTGCTATTGATGGAGGTGTATTCAAATTTGGCTTTAGGGATTTTCATTTACTATGTAATATTGTCACTGCTGTCTTTTTTTAGTTCTCTACAAAACAAAATGCATGATCTACTGTACTATATGCAAATTTGCTATGAAGTTAGGGTTGGCGGAAAGTGTAAATGCATTTGTATGTTGCTTGTGGTAACTCAGTGAAGCATGGAGGTTATTGGTGTTCAGTTGCACTTTTCTGCATGTGGGATTTTCAACTTGAAAGTATGAGTGAGAATAACAATGACTAGGTCTTACTGTGGTACTGTACCTACTACTGCTGTATTTTTACTTCATCACTGATACATTAAGGAAAAACAAGACCATTTCTATGAAGAAAGGAAGCCTATATTTGGTAAGATATGCATTGTAATTCTTCACATTCTTGTACTGTGCTATTTGCACTACTACTAGCTAATATAGCCAACTTGGCAATGAATAATGGAATTGCAGATTGAAATGTCAAACTTTGCAATGGAGAAACAGCACATAGAGAGTATGTAGTTTTCTTTTATTTAATTAAGCCTCATAAGGCAAAAGGTTTTTAAACACAATTTACTTCAAATAGGATTTCCACTGTACATGCCTGCTTTTCATATTTTTCTCTACCAGATTAGTCCTTAAATAAAAAGCACACCTTTGTGCTCTGGGTCAGCTTGAGAGTGAAGTTTTGAGTAGTTATTTATTTGACTATGACTATTGTCTGCACCAGTATCATGTACACACCATAATGCTGTTTTTCCTGCCTTTTTTTTTTTTTTTCTTCTTCCCCTTACATTTAGGAACTTCATAAATGAATTTTACACAATGCTGTCCATTTATTGTAGGTTTGATTCTTCTGAAATACTATTAAAAATGCTAGCCTTGATCCTGTATACTTAAACACTTTTTAATTTGCTGTAATTAACCCTTTCGAATTCTGAGGAGCAACAAACCCCACAAAATCAATATTGTATACTTGTGTATGTTTTCATATCTTGCCTTATTAAGATTACTTATTGTATTGTAGAGCCTCTTTACTGATATTAAAATGCTGAAGACTTTGTCAATTTAATTGATGGTAGGTCACACACCGGGCCGCGGGGGCCTTGACCCCCGAAACCCTTTCCTGGTATACTCCAGGCCTGAGATGACCAGGATAAACTTTTGGACCTGCTTTACCATAATGTTCAAAACAGTCTGGATTCTTAATAATATACAAGGCTGTGTAAATACAAAAGTATTAATTCCTGCTACAGACTCCATGTACAGTGGAACCCCGAGTTTCGGCCATAATCCGTTCCAGGAGTTAGGCCTAAACTCGAAGCGGCCGAAAGTCGAAGCAATATTTCCCATAAGAAATAATGTACAGTGGACCCTTGAAAATCGTGATTAATCCGTTCCTGAGAGGCCGCCGATTTTCAAAATGGACGATTTTCAAAACCATTTTCCCCATAAGAAATAATGTAAATCAAATTAATCCTTTTCAGACACCCAAAAGTATGTAAAAAATTTTTTTTTTAAATAAAATGTACATTTATCTACACAGAAAACAATAAGATATATACTGTACATAGTATAAAATAGTAATAAATTGACACTTACCTTTATTGAAGAGTTGTTGAAGGTGGTGGTGTTGCTAGTGTTTGGAAGGGGAATTCCCTTCCATAGACTTCAAGTACCAAGTCCTTTTCCGGGGTTACTTCCCTTCTTTGTCTTTTACTGCCACAATACATTCATTACTTTAAAATATTTGTTAGTCTTAATATAGGGAGAGAGGTGTTTAGTATTTATTTGTAGGAATTAAGTGTAGGTAGCCTGTAGACTTATGTAGCCCCCCACCCGGGGCTTCACTACACAGCCATATTATTACACTACACAGCCATATTATTACACTATACAGCCATATTATTACCATGTTCACTGAGTTTAATCATTTCTAACAACTACCTTTAGATGTCGTCATAAACAAAGGTAGAAGTAATGAATAATTCATGCCGAGAATTGTAAACAAACACGTATGAAGGGCGGTTACTGCACCAGATGCCAGATTTACAGTTTTCTCTAATGCTGCATCAGAGAAAACGTAATGTTTACTCTCCACCCAACTCACCACTCGATAGCATATAAACATTGTATCAATGTTTATATGCTATATGATATGTAACATGTTTCTTATATAATTTTGAAGAAAATATCATAGATGGAGTAATGAAAATGTCTATATTAACCTAAAATAAAACATTTAACCTAAAATAAGACATTTGTTTGAGCTTGGTGTGGGGAAGTACCCTGGCTGATTTGTGTGGGGGAAGTATCCTGCCTGGTGTGGGGAAGTACCCTGGCTGATTTGTGTTTGGGAAGTACCCTGCCAGGTGTGGGGAAGTACCCTGCCAGGTGTGGGGAAGTACCCTGCCAGGTGTGGGGGATGTACCCTGCCTGATTTGTGTGGGGGAAGTACCCTGCCTGATTTGTGTGGGGGAAGTACCCTGCCTGATTTGTGTGGGGGAAGTACCCTGCCTGATTTGTGTGGGGGAAGTACCCTGCCTGATTTGTGTGGGGGAAGTACCCTGCCAGGTGTGGGGAAGTACCCTGTCTGGTGTGTTCTTTCTTGAATTCTATCGTGTTTCTCGCATTCTTTAGCAAAGAGCTGGCACTAGGAGCTTTCTTTGGGCCCATGGTGGCTTATTTAGCAGTTGCAAGCACTACAACGAATGGAATAATGATAAAATGTATGGTATGAATGCGTGGGTGGCGGTCACTCGCTGGTAAACAATGGCACACTGATGCTCAACGTGGTGTTTATGTGCCCAGGCGGCGGGGAGGCCACGCGGACGCGTTTCAGACGACCGCCGATTTTCAAGGAAATGGATGATTTTCAAGTCAATTTTTTGCCCAAAAAAGTGGATGATTTTCAAATCCGCCGATCTTCAAGGGAGACGATTTTCAAGGGTCCACTTAAATACAATTAATCCGTTCCACCCAAAAATATTCACAAAATTAATTTTTAAAAGAATAAATACTATAGTTTTACATACAGAAAACAATGAGAAATAAATATAAAGCACTAATTTTAATGGATAAATGAACATTTAAATCAATTTTACCTTTATTGAAGACTCTTGTTGGTGTATGAGAGAGGCAGGAGAGTTTGTTTGGAGGCAGGACAAGATAGTCCTTCAATATGACACTAATATCAGCTCTACGGCTTATCTAACACAATTTGTCTAATATGACATAATAAACAATATTAATAACATAGAAACATGATATATACTCTAGAATGAATAAAATGTCATTACGAATGTCACGAGTGGTGTTTGTTGTTAAGAGTACAAGGGCCACTGAAAGATAAGCCTTACATAGTATTGGTGATGGCCACCAGAGACGGCGGTGTTGTCAGTCGCCCTATATAACTCCAACAACATTGGAGGAGTCAGTTTCGTGCTGTCCCTTTCCTATCGATTAATCGCTTAACTTACTTGCTACACTGTTAACCCTTTGGGGGTCAACAGGCCTTCTCAGGAAAGTGTTCCTGGGGTCGAAAATTTAAAAAAAAAAAAAAAATTAATGTTTTCTTATGAAATGATAGATAATCTTTTTCCGATCATAACGCCACCAAAATTATGAAATTTGATCGAAAACTAACGAAATTATGCTTTCGTGAAGTTATTGGTATCTATGACACTGACGCATCGGCGATTTCACCGACTTCGAGCCCTATTTTCGACAAATTCCAATGTTTGTCTCCTAAAATTACAGCTATTTCGCTAGAACTCCATTTCTTCTATCGAATGAGTAGAAGAAACTGCCTATTTACCAATTTCATCTACCCAAAATAGTGGTCAGAAAATGGCAATTTTCCAATTTCACACAAATTTCAAACGATGCCAATTTCAAAATAGGGTCCAGAGTAAACAAGGCAGACATTCCTGGCACTAAAATAACATGTTCTCTGTTCATTAGCCACGTCTCCAGGCCCCTGTTCCATTACTTTTGCTTTCCATTTTGAATTTTTATTCTCACAAAAATAGAAGATTTACTGTTATGTATACAACTGCATCATTGTAAAAATGGTATAAATAATATCAGAGCACTTGTGCATGAATATAAGACTCGCCAGTTGATGTGTATTGGACGCAACACGTGGACAATGCTGGAGGAAAAAAAAAATTAAAATCTTTTAAAAATTACTACTTGGTAGAATATTGGAACAGTAGATAACTTTAACAAACTGTACTTACTGCAAACTTGGTAACACAACGAAATTCACAGAAATTATAAGGCAACAATTAATCAAAGATGATACTAGTGAAATAAAAAATTAATGTAAGTAATTAATTTAACACATAAAACTTCCCAGGATAACTCAAAATTCTTTAACTGGCAAAATGTTCTCAAACACACGGAATTGTCTCTAGATTATCTGAAAAATATAACAACACAATAATTGTCTCTAGGCTGCAAAACTTGACTGAAGCGTGGTGTAGTGGTGGAGGATGGTGCTGGTCCACTCGTTGATATCTTGAAGTAATGTGCATAAACCGATGAACTACGAACCATAGGCTTTATAAAGTTGGCACAAATAGTTCAGAAGAAACACACTCAGGAAGCTCGACCCGGTTCGTAGCAAATAACTGCTTGCAGGACCCAGTTAAGGGTGAAATAATCCACACTCAATGCTTTGTGTGGGGGTGTAAACAGGCGACTCACATGGTCATGGCGTCTGCCTTAGCGTGGGTGGTGGCGGGGGTGGTGTAGTGGGCCTACACAGCGTCCTGTGCGCTAGCCTGTGGCTTACGCTGTTTATAAAAACACGTGAATTTAACCCAGGGTGGCTTGAATAACCCAGGATACCACAGGGATGGTATTGTCACTCAGAACAGCAATACACTGGAGTACAAGGGCAGTATAAATGCGTGAACTCACGTGGCTTACTTCTCAGACAGCAGGGTGGCTTGCTGGCTTAACCTTTCACACAGGTTGACTGGCTTGGAATCTTGTAACAAATTAGCACAGCTAGGTAGAAGCTGGCTTAAGCCTAGGCTGACGTAACTGGTGGTGGCTTGCTGGCTTGATATGGTACTCTCCCCTCACAAACTGGCTTACTCGTTCAGAATTTGCAAAATCCGGGTCATCCCCTCGTAGGTTTTAACAAATTAACAGATGAGGCACTTAGCTGACCAGGAGATACTGTAGATATTGTAGACTCTGCTTGGATGTAGATAGCTGGTAGCGTGGTCGTCTCTGGAGGCACAAGGCTTTTTGCTTGCTTGTCGGCGTCTATCTCTCTATAACACCGTAATCGATATAAATTACGGGCCCACTGCTGGCACCACTTGTTGTGTGGGTATTGGGAGAGATATATAGGTAGTCAAAGACACTCCTTGTAGGGTGGTTATGGTATATTTACAGTCTGTGAAGGGAGGTCCCCGGCCACGTCCGTCCAGATGTATGTCAGCCTAGAACTGAGAGTGGACGCCTATGACGTAGCCGCCGCATGGAGCGAGAGCTCTGACGTCAGCAGGAATCGTGACATCACACGCAAAAGGACCAGCTGTATAAACTAAGATGAATGCTAATACACTACACAAGTGTATATATAATACTGACACGACACATGGTGTGATTTGTTTACTCTTGAACATAGTCAAAATTCAAACATTTTCGCTACTTTGAGCTCAATTTCAAGGTACTTGTCATTGTCATACCAATCAAAATCATCTCCATTTCTGTAATATATCTTCCATTCTATCAAATGAGACCAAGAAAACGAGAATACATCAATAAATACCATACGAAAATCGACTGCAAAGTCGCTGTTTTAATAAAAAAAAACGGTCAGTTTTTTTTCTCTCATTATGCAGTGTGTACTGCAGGATTTTTTTTATACTGCGCACACTGACCACACAGACCCATTCTTTCATATGTATGCCTACCAGACGTTTTCTGCTTAAATTGAGGCCGCTAGAATTTGGGCGTACTAGTACGCCACCAACCCTTGCTCGTAAAACGTACTAGTACGGCACCGACCCCGAAAGGGTTAATGCTACACTTTATCGCTGGCTGGTGCTATAGCCTTTATCGACTAGTGCTGCTTTAATATCGTACATATCATAGAATCACTGAAGGCTGCACATTCTCCCCTCTCTCTTCCTCCTGTACTTTGTTACAATTTCTTTCTTCAATTCTATCGTGTTTGTCACTTTCTTTACCAAAGGGCTGCCACTATGAAGTTTCTTTGGGCCCATGGTGGCTTATTTCAGTCACAATCAATAAACAAGCAGTAAACAATGAATTTATTGTGAAATGTTTGGATGAGCGCCCAGGGTTATGTTCACTCAAGGATAAACAAAGCTAGACTGGCTCACGACACATGCGTGGGGAGGTGTGCAAGTGCCGGCAGGCGGACAGGTCTGGTACGCCGGCCAAAACTCTGTGAAACAGCCGAAAGTCTGGACAAAATTAAGCCGAAAAAAGCGACCGAAACTCGAAGTGGCCGATACTCGGGGTGGCCGAAACTCGGGGTTCCACTGTACATACTTTATTTAACCCTTTGACTGTTTCGGACGTATATATACGTCTTACGAGCCAATGTTTCGGACGTATTTATACGCCTAAATTCGAGCGGCCTCAAATCAAGCAGGAGAAAGCTGGTAGGCCCACATGTGAGAGAATGGGTCTATGTGGTCAGTGTGCGCAGTATAAAAAAAATCCTGCAGCAAGCAGTACATAATGAGAAAAAAAAAACTCCGACCGTTTTTTTTAATTAAAACGCCGTCTTTGAGGTGTATTTTCGTATAGTATTTATGGTTGTATTCTCTTTTTCATGGTCTCATTTGATAGAATGGGAAACATATTACAGGAATAGAGATAATTTTGATTAGTTTCATGATGTAAACGATCTTGAAATTGAGCTCAAAGTAGCGGAAATGTTCGATTTTTGCCAATGTTCAAAAGTAAACAAATCACACCATGCGTCCAATACACATCAACTGGTGAGTCTAATATTCTTTCACAAGTGCACAGATATTATTTATACAGTTTTTACAATAATGCAATAGTCTGCATAACAATAAATCTTCTATTTTTGTATGAATAAAAATCAAAATAGAAAGCAAGAGTAATGTAAGAGGGCCTAAAGACATGACTAATGAACAGATAACATCTTATTTTAGTGCTAGGGATGTCTGCATTGTTTATTCTGGACCCTATTTTGAAATTGACATCTTTTTTATTTTGCATGAAATTGGCGAAATTGCCATTTTCTGACCACTTTATTGGGTAGTTGAAATCGGTAAATTGGTGATTTCTTGTACTCAATCGATAGAACAAATGGAGGTCTAAAGAAATAGCTATGAGTTTGGTCGACTGTCGCAAAGGAATTGGCCTAAAATAGGGCTCAAAGTCGGCGAAATCGCCGATGCGTATATATCACTGACATCGCTAACTTTGCGAGAGCGTAATTCCGTAAGTTTTCAATCAAATTTCATACGTTTGGTGTCATTACAATCGGGAAAAGATTCTCTATCATTTCATAAGAAAAAATAATTTTTTTTTTTTTCCAAAATTTTCCGACATAGAATGACAGTTTCAGAATGGGGCCTCCGACAGTCAAAGGGTTAAAATCCAAAGGGATTAAATTTATTGTAAATTTTTTTATATTTTTATCTTTTTTTTTTTCTACTAGTCTAGATGACTTTTCACGTACAGAACCATACTGTATTAACCCTTAAACTGTCCACACACAGATATACGTTCAGGCGCGTAGCTGACCGAACGTTCATCTACGTTTTATTTTACATTCGTTCAAATTTAGCGCGATAGGCCTGAGTCGCCTAGACATGAGAGAATGGGTCTGCGCCCTCAGTGTGTGCAGTATTAAAAAAATCTGGGACCACTTAGTACCTTGTGGGAGCACCAGTTCGATTGAGTGCCAGCTAGAGCAAATAGTGTGGCAAACACCAGGGATTCAATGATGTTATGTCGCATTAACACTCCCCTTATAAGAGGAAAGTAAAAATACGTTAGATAAATACATGAGTGGCTGTGGGTGGGTGTGAGTTGGACCTGACTAGCTTGTGCCACTAGGTCTGATGCCATGCTCCTTCCTTCAGAGGATGTGACCTGACTAGGTGGGTCATTGGTCTAAGTTGGGGGGTGACATGGACCTGCCATGCATGGGCCAGTAGGCCTGCTGCAGTGTTCCTTCTTTCTTATGTTCTTATGTATTCGGCAGGCTGGCTAGCTTTGGCTGTCTCTCTATCTGTCTATAACTCTATCTGTCCATATCGTTGTCCATATCTTTGTCTGTATATCTTTCTGTCTATATATCTATCTATATCTATATGTCCTATATCTCTGTCTCTCTCTTCTGGGTTTCTGGAACGGATTAATTGAATTTCCATTATTTCTTATGGGGAAAATAGTTTTGGTTTTCGCCGATCCATCTGGAACGGATTAAAATCGAAAACCGAGGGATGACTGTACCTTGAAATTGAGCTCAAAATAGCAAAAACGTTCGATTTTTGACGATGTTCAAGAGTAAACAAATCACACCATGCCTCCAATACACAATGCACAAGTGCTCTGATATTATTTATACCATTTTTACAATGATGCAGTTGTATACATAACAGTAAATCTTCTATTTTTTGTGAGAATAAAAATTCAAAATGAAAAGGAAAAGTAATGGAACGGGCCTGGATATACAGACAAAGACTGTATTACTAATGAACAGAGAACATGTTATTTTACTGCCAGGAATGTCTGCCTTGTTTACTCTGGACCCTATTTTGAAATTGGCATCGTTTGAAATTTGTGTGAAATTGGAAAATTGCCATTTTCTGACCACTATTTTGGGTAGATGAAATTGGTAAATAGGTGGTTTCTTGTACTCAATCGATAGAAGAAATGGAGTTCTAGCGAAATAGCTATAATTTTAGGAGACTGAAACATTGGAATTTGTCGAAAATAGGGCTCAAATTGGGCAAAATCGCCGATGCGTAAGTGTCATGGCTACCTCTAACTTCGCGAAAACATAATTCCGTTAGTTTTCGATCAAATTTCATAATTTTGGTGGCGTTATGATCGGAAAAAGATTCTCTATCATTTCATAAGAAAAAAATAATTTTTTTTCCAAAAAATTTTCGACCCCAGGAACACTTTCCTGAGAAGGCCTGTCGACCCCCAAAGGGTTAAGTGAGGTGATTGAGAAATATGAGAGTGGTATGCGGGTGCTGGAACTTGCCAGGGTGTTTGGGAAAAACAAATCAACTGCAATAGACCCCCACCTAACGAGCAAAATTCATTCCAGAAGCCTGCTCAAGTGCCATTACCAAACGAATTTACTCCCTTAAGAAAAAATGTCAAGTAGGTTAGTCCATTTCAGACCCCCAAAAATACACTTACAAAAGCACTTCCAATATTATACAGTGGTCCCTCAGTTTTCGTGCATCTCCAAACTCGAACATTTATGTAAGTGTATTTTCGTAAGTGCTGTTGCAAGTGTATTTTTGAGGGTCTGAAATAGACTAACCTACGTGACATTATTTCTTAAGGAAGTAAATTCGTTCGGTAATGGCACTTGAGCAGCATTCTGGAACGAATTTTCGGCGAAAACCGAGGGACCACTGTACATTCATAATTGTACGATTTCCGGGGTGCTCGTTAAGCGGGGGTCCACTGTATTACATTACACACACAACCCGCACATAGAAAAGAGGAGCTTACGACGAAGTTTCGGTCCGACTTGGACCATTTACAAAGTCACACTAACACAAAGGACAGGTGGAAGGGGTTATATATAGGCAGGCAGACAAGGGAGGGCACAAGAAAGTGGTGGAGGGGTAATAGTGGAAGTAGTAGTGGTAGTAGTAGTAGTAGTAGTAGTGGTGGAGTCATATTCTAGGAAAGGAGCACTGCAATGTGTGTGTTATTCCAGTCACGGTATTGTGCCTTTTTTGTTATCAACTATTACATCCTGGCAAAGAAAGAACAAATCAAGGACGCTGATGTTGCCAAAGGAGTAGCTTTTGTAATGAAACAAAGGTCACCAATAATGGAAGAAATGGAAAAGTTATTTTTATTGTGGATTAAAGAAAAAAAAATAGTGGGAGACAGTGTAGTGGAGTCTGTTATTTGTGAGAAGGCAAGTCATTTGCATGAAGATCTTGTGAAGAAAACTCCTGGAACAAGTGCTGCTGGTAGTGAATTTAGGGCCAGCAAAGGCTGGTTTGAGAGACTTAACCCTTAAACGGTCCAAACGTATACGTATATACGTTCTTACCGCTACTGCCCCGAATATTTTGAAAAATAATTTTATTTTTATAGAAATAAAGAGCACAATTTTCTAAGTGTAATAGGATAAAAAGAAAAAAATTAGGGTCAGTACTTATCGAGATATGATGCTGCGAAGTTGGCACTTGGCGATCACCTGACAGCAACATGGAGCACTGCCGCTTGCAGAAAATCTACATATTTACCGTTTTCTTCCATTTTTTTTTTTAATATTGTTGTTTTTTATTGTATTATAACTACAATTTATAGTAAATCTTTTGATTTCAATGTCAATTGTTGTTTATACACCAATATTATACAGTGGACCCTCGGTTAACGAATACCCCGGAAATCGTGCAATTATGTAAGTATAATTTTGTAAGTTCTTGTGGAAGTGTATTTTTGGGGGTCTGAAATAGACTAACCTACGTGAAATTTTTCCTTAAGGGAGTAAATTCGTTCAGTAATGGCACTTGAGCAGACTTCAGGAGTGAAGTTTTTACGAAACTCGGGGGTCCACTGTATACAAAATTATTATTATACTGACACAAACACACATGTACACACTGACAGGTGATTTTGTACACCTGGCTGAATCACATTCTATTATCTACAACTATATACAAGTATTTACATGTCCCACTTATGTTTCTAGAATTCCACAAGTGTATGATAATCCATGAAGCATGGATTCATACAGAGTACCACTTCACACTGGTGACATATGAATCGTGTGTCCATCCGCTGTTGGGGTTGTTTTGTGGTGGTAGCACACACAACACACTTTTTCTGGGAATGCTGCTGCTTTGGGGTAGGTGGTATAGGTACCAGGTAGTGACAGTTAGGGATGATTCGGTGTAGCACTTCCCCCACTGGCTGTGGTTGTGGTTGGGGGACAAGTCGCTGTTGAGAGGCAGGTACAGGTGTGGTACCATACTTTTTTGCTATCTGTTTTACGATATTCAGGGAGAATTCTGCAAAATGTTGTCGTTTTCCAGTCTTTATTTCGTACATATTGAATGCATTGATCACTGCAATGTCTACAAGGTGGAAAAACGGTTTTATATACCACTTGCGACTCCTACGCACACAGTCAACGAACCCTATCATCATGTCACACTTGTCAAATAGTCTCATATTGTTCGTATAGTCGACGACAACAGCTGGCTTGACAATACGTTCATTGGTGTCCCTGTTCATTTTGTCTGTTTGTACCATCTCGTTTCTGTGGATGGTTGACAGAAATGTCACGTCCCGTTTGTCATGCCACGTCAATGCCATGATGTCATTGGCATGAAATGCTTGCACTGCACTGTGAACACTGCCACTGAACCTTGGCATATGTTTTCTATTCCTTCTCACTGTTCCACATATATCGGTATTGTTCACACGTAAGAAATCAGCGAGCATAGGGCTTGTATACCAGTTCTCTGTGTACAATGTATGGCCCTTGCCAAGGTATGGTTCCATCATCCTGCGAACAACATCACCAGAAATGCCCAACATGCGTCTAGTATCGTCGAGTGTGTTTCTCCCAGTGTATACAATGACATCTAACACAAGACCTGTCTCACAGTCGCACATAACAAAAAGTTTTATACCAAAGCGATTACGTTTACTCAGTATATATTGCTTGAATGACAGGCGTCCCTTGAATAGAATCAAGGACTCGTCGACAACAACGTTCTTGAAGGGATAAAAGTATGCACTGAATTTCTGCTTCAGGTACATAAACACTTCCCGGATTTTGTATAGAAGGTCATTCCTGTTGGGCATATTCCTGTCTGAGAAGTGCAACATTCGTAGCAACAGAATGAATCTGTTGCAGGGAAGCAGGTCACGGAAGATAGGAGTACTGATAAAGTTGTCTGTGGACCAGTAGTTAGGTATATTGTTCTTATAGGTATGTGGCATAAGCATGACAGTGGCAAGGAATAAATACATTTCAGCCACTGTTGTATCTTTCCACCTGTGCAGCCATGACAATTCCCCAACCTCTGCTGTGTTGTCCATGATATAGCGGTAATAATTGTTCGTCTGGGTCACTATCAAGTTCATTATAGGCTCGTCAAAGTATAACTGGAAAAAGTCTAACTCTGTAGAGTCATTTGTTATGGGACATTCTGGCAGGATGCCACTTCCACTCACATCAAAATCAAAAGGCTGTGGCATGAATACACTTTGTGTCCACTTCCACTCACGGTCACATGGTGCAGAGTGGACCTGTGGCATGGGGCGTGGGGGAGCAGGTGGGGGGACGGGAGTGGAGGCAGCACATGGCTGAGGGTGCCGGGAGGTCCTTTGTCTGTCCACCCACTGCGCCATGTGGTCCAGGCATCGTGCCACCCACCACTTCTTCCTCCATCCCAGCATATTCACCTTCATGATCACTATCACTATCAGTGGCTGGGGTTTTGGATCGTGACCTGCCACGACCCTTGGGGACTGCATATGGCACACTGCTTGAACGTAGGCCAAGACGCCTAAAAGTACGCTTCACAGGTGAATAATGAACATCACTATCACTAGACGAATCATCCAATGGCATAAAATCAATCTCATCGTCACTTACATCACTTTCACTATCACTAAAACACTGGGAAAATGCTAGTTTCCTCTTGCGTAGTTGCCTATGGGAAACACTGGCAACTCCAGATGTGCTTGGCCCAGGGTCTGGATTGGCCACACTGGCTATCCCAGAGGTGCTTGGCCCAGGGTCTGGTGTGGCCACAGTGGCCACCCCAGTTGTGATAGGCTGAGGGTCATCTGGGTTATCGTCGATATTTTCACTAAATCCTTGATTATTAGTGGCCACATCGGTGTCAAATCCACTAATCTCACGTTGTATATCACTTGCCTCGAATAGTAGTGTTAATACGACGAGGCGTGAGTGAATCACGAGGATGTGCTATGATGTTGACCCAGGATGGAGCTGAATGTAACTGGTGCTACCATGTGGTACCCAGGCGGCCAGGATTTTTTTAACCCGGCGCACACTGAGTGCGCAGACCCATTCTCTCGTGTCTAGGCGACTCAGGCCTATCGCGCCAATTTTGAAGGAATGAAAAATAAAACGTAAATATACATTTGGGGCAGTAGCGGTAAAAACGTATATATACGTTTGGACTGTTTAAGGGTTAAGAAAAGTTCTTGCCTCCTAACAACACTCCTCTTCTCCAGCCCATGGACCAGCAGGTCATTTCTAACTTCAAAAAACTCTACACAAAAGCAGTGTTTCAAAAGTGCTTTGAAGTGACCTCGGACACTCAATTGACCCTTAGAGAGTTATGGAAGAATCACTTCAATATCTACAACTGCATAAGCCTTATAGGTAAGGCTTGGGAGGGAGTGATTTCCAGGACTTTGAACTCTGCTTGGAGACCATTGTAGCCAGGTTGTGTCCAACGGAGGGATTTTGAAGGGTTTGAGGCTGACCCTGATGACCCTGTGCCTGTTGTGGAAAGTATTGTGGCATTGGGCAAGTCCCTGGGGTTGGAGGTGAGTGGCGAGAATGTGGAAGGGTTGGTGCAGGACCACAGGGAAGAGCTAACCACTGAAGAGCTGCAAGAGCTGGAACTGGAACATCATCAGACCAGAGTTGAGGAAATTGCTTCAGAAAAGGAGGAGGAGGAGGAGGAAAAGGAAGAGGAGGTGCCTTCTTCAGTGATTAACCCTTTCGGGGTTATGGTCGTACAAGTACGTTTTACACACTGTGGTTATTGACTTACTAGTACGCCTAAATTCTAGCGCCCTTAAATCAAGCAGAAACAGGCTGTTAGGACTAGATGTGATAGAATGGGTCTGTGTGGTCAGTGTATGCAGTATAAAAAAAATTCCTGCACCACACAGTGCATAATGAGGAAACAAACTCTGACCGTTTTTTTGGTTTAAAACAGCGACTTTGCAGTCTATTTTCGTATGGTATTTATGCTTGTATTCTCGTTTTCTTAGTCTCATTTTATAGAATAGATGATATATTACAGAAATAGAGATAATTTTGACTGGTTTCACGATGAGAAGTACCTTGAAACTGAGCGCAAAGTAGCGAAAATGTTCGATTTTTGCCGATGTTCAAGAGTATACAAATCACACCATGCGTCCAATACACATCAACTGGAGAGTCTAATATTCTTGCACAAGTGCAATGATGCAGTTGTATACATAACAGTAAATCTTCTATTTTTTGTGAGAATAAAAATTCAAAATGGAAAGCAAAAGTAATGTAAGAGTGGCCTGGAGACGTGACTAATGAACAGAGAAGATGTTATTTTAGTGCCAGGAATGTCTGCCTTGTTTATTTTGGACCCTATTTTGAAATTGGCATCGTTTGAAATTTGTGTGAAATTGGCCAAATTGCCATTGTCTGACCACTATTTTGGGTAGTTGAAATTGGTAAATAGGCGGTTTCTTGTACTCAATCGATAAAAAAAAATGGAGTTCTAGCGAAATAGCTATAATTGTAATAGACTAAAACATTGGAATTTGCCGAAAATAAGGCTCAAAGTGGGCGAAATCGCCGATGCGTAAATGTCACGTAAATATCGCGAAAGCATAATTTTGTTAGTTTTCGATCAAATTTCATAATTTTTGTGGTGTTATAATCGGAAAAAAGATTCTCTATCATTTCATAAGAATTTTTTTTTTTTTTTTTTTTTAAATTCGTGGACCCTCAGAACGAGTTTCAGAGAGACCCCTTGGACCCCCAAAGGGTTAAGGAAATGTGGAATATATTACAAAGTTTTGTTGAAAAATACCATCCTGACCAAGCTGAAACAAGCTATATCTGCAGCATGTTTAGTGACAAAACCTTGTCCCACTTCAGGGAAATGTTAAAGAGGCGCCAGAAACAGAGCACTCTGGACCGTTATTTTTCTAGACAGGGGTCCAGTGGCTCTCAAGCTGGTCCTAGTGGTATTGAAAGAAAAAGAAGGGAAGTAACCCCAGATAAGGACTTGTTACCTGAAGTCTTTATGGAGGGGGATTCCCCTTCCAAACACTAACTCCTCCCTATCTTCCAGAAGCCAGCATTAGTCTTCAATAAAGGTATGTAATACTGATTTAATGGTTTAAAAAAAGATTTTTTTGTGGATATTTTTGCCAGGAACGGATTAATTGTATTGTAGTGGTTGTGATGGTGGTAGAGGGTGGTAGTGGTTGTGATGGTGGTAGAGGGTGGGTAGTGGTTGTGATGGTGGTAGAGGGTGGAGCTGCAAGAGCTCTCTGGACAGTTTTTTTTTGTGCAACAGGGGTCCAGTGACTCTCAAGCTGGTCTTAGTGCCATTAAAAACAAAGAAGGGGAGTAACGCAGGATAAGGACTTGGTACCTGAAGTCTTTATGGAAGGGGATTCCCCTTCTAAACAATAATCAGTCCTCCCTCTCCCCTTCTCCCTGTCTTCTATACACCAACAAGAGTCTTCAGTAAAGGTAAGTGTGATGTTAAATGTTCATTTATACATGTTATTAGTGAAGGAAGGCGGGGTAGGGGTCGTCCTAGAAAAGGTTGGAGGGAGTGGGTAAAGAAGGTTTTGTGGGCGAGGGGCTTGGACTTCCAGCAAGCATGTGTGAGTGTGTTAGATAGGAATGAATGGAGATGAATGGTTTTTGGGACCTGACGAGCTGTTGGAGTGTGAGCAGGGTAACATTTTGTGAAGGGATTCAGGGAAACCAGTTAATTGATTTAGTTGGTCTTGAGTCCTGGAAATGGGAAGTACAATGCCTGCCCTTTAAAGGAGGGGTCTGGGATAGTGACAGCTGGGAGGAACTATTCTCAGCTGTCATCTGAGTGCCTCTGCAAAGACAGTGATTATGTATGAGTGTGGTGAAAGTGTTGAATGATTATGAAAGTATTTTCTTTTTGGGGATTTTCTTTCTTTTTGGGTCACCCTGCCTCGGTGGGAGACGGCCGACTTGTTGAAAAAAAAAATTAGTGCTTTATAATATATTTGTCATGCTTTTCTGTATGTAAATCTATAATCTCTAAAAAAAAAATTGTTAATACTTTTGGGAGTCTGGACCATATGGATTAATTTAATTTACATAATTTCTTATGGGGAAAATGGTTTCAGTTTTTGTTTTTCAGTTTTCGCCAGTCTCTCTGGAACGGATTAATGATGAAAACCGAGGGCCCACTGTAATATGTCTTCCATTCTATCAAATGAGACCAAGAATACGAGAATACAACCATAAATACAGTGGACCCCCAAGTATCGGCTAATCTGAGTATCTGCCGACTCGTGTTTCGGTCGCTTTTTTTGGCCCAATTTTTGCCCGACTATTGGCCGTTTCCCCAAGTATCGGCCTGCGTACCAGACCCGTCCGCCTCCCTGCGCAGGCGTCGTGAGCCAGTCTAGCTTTGTTTACCATTGAGTGAACATTACCGAGCGTGCTCATTCAAACATTTCACAATAGTTTTATTGTGTGTATTGCTTGTTTTTTGATTGTCACTGTGAAATAAGTCACCATGGGTCCAAAGAAGCTTCCTAGTGGCACCTCTGTGGTAAAGAAAGTGAGGAACGGCATCGAACTGAAGGAGATACAGTGGTCCCTCGACTTTCGGTCATAATCCGTTCAAGGAGCTAGACCTTAACTTGAATTACTCGAAAGGCGAAAACTTATTTCCCATAAGAAATAATGTAACTACAATTAATCCGTTCCAGACACCCAAAAATATTAAAAAAATTTTTGTGAAGATTAACTATACTTTTACATAAACAAAACAATTATAAATACATATATAAAGTAATAAATTTATAATTAAACATTTAAAGTAACATTTACTTACCATTATTGAAGAGAGTTACTGGCATCTGGAAGATAGGGAGGAGGACAGTTGGAGGGGTTAGTGTTTGGAAAGGAAATCCCCCTCCATAAGGACTTCAGGTAACAAGTCCCTCTCTGGGGTTACTTCCCTTCTTTGTCCTTTAATGCCACTAGGACCAACTTGAGTCACTTTAACCCTGTCTGGAAAAATAACTGTCAAGAGTGCTCTGTTTCTGGTGCCTCTTCAACATTTTCCTGAAGTGGGACAAGGTTCTGTCACTGAACATGTTGCAGATATGGCTTGTTTCAGCTTGCTCAGGGTGGTGTTTTTCAACAATTGTCTGCACCTTAGTCTACATAGAACAAATTTCCTTAATCTCTGAAGAAGTTACCTCACCCTGTCCATCCTCCTCCTCTGAATCAGTTTCCTTAAATGTCGTCTGATGTTGTTCCTGATAAAGCTCTTTCAACTCTTTCAGTGGTTAGGTCTACCCTGTGGTCCTCCACCAACTCTTCCACATCCTCACCCTCCAAACCCAGGGACTTGCCCAATTCCACAATATCTTCCACAACAGGCACAGGGTCGTCAGGGTCAGGGTCAGCCTCAAATCCTTCAAAATCCCTCTTTTCAACACAATCCGGCCACAGTGGTCTCCAAGCAGAGTTCAAAGTCCTGGAAGTCACTCCCTCCAAGCCTTACCTATAAGGCCTATGCAATGGAGGATATTGAAGTGATCTTTCCAGAACTCTCTTAGGGTCAACTCAGTGTCCGAGGTCACTTCGAAACACTTTTCAAGCACTGCTTTGGTCTACAGTTTTTTGAAGTTACAAATGACTTGCTGGTCCATGGGCTGGATGAGAGGGAGTGGTGTTAGGAGGCAAGAACTTCACTGTGATGAAACTGAAGTTGTCAGACAAATAGTCTTTCAAGTTGTGAGGATGAGCAGGAGCATTGTCCAGTAGCAGGACGCACTAAAGTGGCAATTTCTTTTCCAGGAGGTATTTCTTCACACTAGGGCCAAACACTCCAGTGAGCCGTTCCACGAAAATTGCCATCGTGACCCATGCCTTGGTGTTGTTAGCCTTCCAATACACACACAAATTATTCTTGTTAACATTGTGTTTCTTGAACACACTGGGATTTTTAGAGTGATACACCAGTAAAGGCTTCACTTTAAAATCCCCACTAGTGTTACCACACAACATGAGTTAGCCTGTCTTTCATAGGCTTGTGTCCTGGCAGTGCCTTTTCCTCATGAGTAATGAAGGTCCTGTTTGGCATTTTCTTCCAAAACAGGCCTGTTTCTTCACAATTAAACACTTGTTGG
This sequence comes from Cherax destructor, assembly GCA_009830355.1. Classification (NCBI taxonomy): domain Eukaryota; kingdom Metazoa; phylum Arthropoda; class Malacostraca; order Decapoda; family Parastacidae; genus Cherax; species Cherax destructor. The sequence continues at coordinate 16,827 of WNWK01018142.1, read as the reverse complement.
GGTTCAAATTTTTCAAGTGTCTACGAACCCCTTGAATTCCTGCACAAATTTTTCAGCTGCACGTTTGTCTGAGCTGGCTGCCTCACCATGCCTCACAACACTGTATGCCACTACGTTTCTTAAATCTCTCAAACCAGCCTTTGCTGGCTTTAAAATCACTCGCATCACTACTGGTTCCAGGCATTGTCTTAACAAGAGCTGCGTGCAACAGCCTTGCCTTTTCACAAATTATCGCCATGGAAATACTATCACCCGCTATCTGATTTTCATTGATCCACACCCCCAACAACTTCTCAACCTCATCCGCTGTTTTCGATCTATTTTTCGTTACCATATCAACACCTTTTGCAACATTAGCTTCCTTGATTTCTTTTCTCTTTGCCAATATAGAGGTGATAGTAGATGAGTTTTTGTTGTACATCCTGGCAAGCTCACTCACACGTACGCCACTCATATTTTTCTACAATCTCCTTCACTTTGATGGTGTTCCTCACTTTCTTTACCACAGGGGTGCCACTAGGAAGTTTCTTTGGACCCATGGTGACTTATTTCACAGTGACAATCACTAAACCAGCAGTAAACAATAAATTTATTGTGAAATGCTTGAAAGAGCGCGCTGGGTAATGTTCTCTCAATGGTAAACAACGCTAGGCTGGCATCCTGCGCGGCGAGGCGCGCAAGCATGGGCAGGCAGACAGGTCTGGTACGGACCGATAGTTGAGGGAATGACCGATAGACTAGGGAAAAATTGACCGAAAAAAGCACTCGAAACTCAAAATCACCGATAGTCGGAATCACCGAAAGTTGAGGGACCACTGTAGTAGAAAAATATGAGGGTGGCGTTTGTGTGGGGAGCTTTCCAGGATGTACAACAAAAACAAATCTACTATCACCACTATCCTGGCAAAGAGAAAAGAAATCAAGGAAGCTAATGTTGCGAAAGGTGTTATGTTAACGAGAAATAGATCAAAAACAGTGGATGAGGTTGAGAAGTTGTTGGTGGTGTGGATCAACGAAAAACAGATAGCGGGTGATAGTGTTTCCATGGCAATAATTTGTGAAAAGGCAAGGCAGTTACATGCAGATCTTGTCAAGAAAATGTCTGGAACCCGTGGTGATGTGAGAGATTTTAAGGCCAGCAAAGGCTGGTTTGACAGATTTAGTAAACGTAGTGGCATACACAGTGTTGTAAGGCATGGTGAGGCAGCCAGTTCAGACAAACCTGCTGCTGAAAAGTTTGTGAGTGAATTTAAGGGGTTTGTAGACACTGAAAAATTCAAACCCCAACAAGTGTTTAATTGTGATGAAACAGCCCTCTTGTGGAAGAAAATGCCAAAGAGGACCTACATTACTCAGGAGTAAAAGGCACTGCCAGGACACAAGTCTAGTGGCATTAACCCTTTCAGGGTCCAAGGGGGGTCTCCGAAACTCGTTCTCAGGGTCCATGAAAAAAAAAATCTTTTTTTCTTATGAAATGATAGTTTTTTTTTTCTAAATCTAATAGGCTAAAAAATACATTTTTGTGATCAATACTCACAGAGATATAGAGGATTGAAGTTGACGGAAATGGAACTGGTGTCGGCAACATCGCTGACTGCCGGTCACCCGGTAATATTTTTTTGTTTTCTGATCGATTTTAATTTTTTTTTTTCCAAATAACTTTTATGGCCTGTGAGACCAATATAAGTGCTGTTTTTCAAATATTCACTCACTATTTATAACACAATAATCGCATAAAGTTTCTTATCACTAATTTGTTTACACAATGTATTTACAAATTTTTACAATAACAAATATTAGTTGTTTATATTGTTCAATCATATATATACATACATACATAGTCACTGGACATGTTTCTAGAAGTTCTGCAGGTTGTGGAAGTCTCTGAAACATGGTTCCATGCACAGTGGTGTTTCACATTCCACACACATAAAATGAGTTACTTTGCATGGTTGTGGGCATTTTTTTGTATGTGCACAGACAAAACACCTCTTCTGAGCCTTTTTCTTGCAAGCAGTAGCAGGCAATTTTGTTAGGAAGTGTTCACCACCAAGCCTCAGACGAGAGGGTAGGTGTTGGGCGGGTTTCTATTGCAGGTGTTGTTTCTTGGTACTTGAATATTATTTGTCTGATGACAGACAAACAAAATTTGGCATATATTGGTTTGTTTGTGGTCTTCAACTTATAAATATTATAAGCATTGAGCATGGTAATGTCCAGAATGTGAAAAAAGAGTTTTATGTACCACTTGTAACTCTTGCGAACACAATCTGCAAACCCAATCTGCATGTCACATTTGTCCACTAAGCACATATTGACAGTGTAGTCCATCACAGCTGCAGGTTTTAGAATGGGTTCATTGGTCTCTCTACTCACCCTGCCAGTGTCTGTCATTTCGTTGGGGTGAATTGATGACAACAGTGTGACATCTTGTTTGTCATGCCACCGAAATGCCATGATGTCATTGGCAGCAAACGCCTGCACCTGACCTCTACGAGTGCCAGCATTGAACCTAGGCATATGCTTACGATTTGCACGAACTGTACCACACACATCTGTCATGTTCACTCGCAAAAAATCACTGAGGGAGGGGCTGGTGTACCAGCTATCAGTGTATAATATATGCCCCTTACCAAGATATGGTTCCATCATTGTTCTAACCACATCACCAGAGATACCCAGTAACTTCCTGGTATCTTGCAATGTATAACTTAAAATGTACACAATAATATCCAATACAATACCACTGTAGCAATCACAAAGCACAAACAACTTTATACCAAAGTGTTTCCTCTTGCTTGGTATATACTGCTTGAACGACAGTCTACCTTTGAACAGAATCAGTGACTCATCAATAACAAGCTTCCTGAAGGGAAAAAAATGCATATTGAATTTTTCTTTCAGATACAGAAACACATTTCTAATCTTATATAACCTGTCGTTTCTGTCAGGCTTGGTTTTGTCTGAGAAGTGGAGCATCCTTAGCAGTAGCACAAATCGATTCACTGATATTATATCACTGAAACCTGGTGTTGCAATCAGGCGGTCTGTCGACCAGTATGATTTGACACTGTGCTTATACACATGTGGCATAAGCATTATCGTGGCAAACAAAAGATACAGCTCAGCCACAGTTGTCTTTTTCCACCTGTTGAGGTATGATGTTGGTGAAAGTATTGTGTTTGCCATGGTGTACTCGAAGTATCTGTTGCTTTCCCTGACATTAATTTCCATCAGGGGTTCATCAAAGAATAATTTGAAGCATTCCAGTTCAGTGGCATTGTTCCCAAGTGGACAAGATGGGCGTATTCCACATTGACTTTCATCAAACTGCTAGGGATTGGGAATAAAATTGTCAGCTTCCTGCCAATCCCAGGTGCGGTCTGCTGATGGGTACTGGATATTTACAGGTGGTTGTGGGGGTTGTGGAAGTTGTGGTTGTGGGGGTTGTGGAAATGGAGGTTGTGGTTGTGGGGGTTGTGGAAGTGGAGGTTGTGGTTGTGGGGGTTGTGGAAGTGGAGGTTGTGGTTGTGGGGGTTGGAGGTTGTGGTTGTGGGGTTGTGGAAGTGGAGGTTGTGGTTGTGGAAGTGGAGGTTGGGTTGTGGGGTTGTGGAGGTTGTGGTTGTGGGGTTGTGGAAGTGGAGGTTGTGGTTGTGGGGGTTGTGAGGGAGGTTGTGGTTGTGGGGGTTGTGGAGGTTGTGGTTGTGGGGTTGGTGGGTGGGTGAGGGTTGGCTTTGTTGTAGCTGAGGTGACTCAGCGGCGTCGGTGCCAGCATGGTCCACTGCTGGTGCCTCGCGCCTGACACCACCACCACTACCACTAACAGATGCTTGCGCATTTCTCATCCCAATTGCAACACTATCATTGTCATTTTCACTATCACTTCCTGTTGTAAGCCCACGGGATGTACTCAGAGATGTACTCCTTCCCTTTGGAACAGCATATGGCACACTACCAGAGCGCATATACCGTCGTATATACTGACGCTTCACTGGAGAATATTCTGCTCCACTCTCGCTACTGGAACTGTTTTGAAGAGCTTGGAGTTCATATTCACTATCACTATCATCACCATTGCTCACATCAGAGTCTGGGATATGCGTAAATAACAGTTTCCTCTTTCGTTCTGGTACAATTGAGCGTGAACAAGATGCCACAGCACCGGAGGTGGAAGGCTGAGGGTCGTCTGGGTTTTCCTCAATATTACCGGTATTATGGTCATTAGTTTCGGTCACAACCTCCTCAAAACCTTGAAACTCATCACCACTGACACTCCCATCAGTATTAGAACTGTCACTGGGGAACAAAAGTGTCCCAATTCACCGAGGAGTGAGGAGTTTCTTACCGCCAGGCATGGTGAAGAAAGTGTACTAACATGGCGTTCCCACAATGCACCACTGGCTACCCGATTTTTTTCCTACTGCGCACACTGACCACGCAGACCCATTCTCTCACCACTAGGCCTACCAGCTATTTTGCGCTTAATTTGAAGGCGCTAGAATTTATGCATACTAGTAAGTCAATAACCCCAGCGCGTAAGCCGTACTAGTACGTCAATAACCCTGAAAGAGTTAAAAGACCAAGAAGGGAAGTAACCCCAGATAGGGCTTTGTTACCTGAAGTCCTTATGGAGGGGGATTCGCCTTCCAAACACTAAGCCCTCCCTCCCTCCTTTCTATCTTTCAGATGCCAGCAAGTCTCTTCAATAAAGGTAAGTAAATGTTATTTTAAATGTAAATTTATAAATTTAATGTGTTGTTATTATGTGTTGTGTGTATGTAAAACTATAGTTATTCTTTAAAAAATGATTGTGTGAATATTTTTGGGTGTCAGGAACAGATTAATTGTATTTTCATTATTTCTTACGGGAAATAATGGTTCGACTTTTGGCCAGTTCGAGTTGAGGCGTAGCTCTTGGAATGGATTATGGCTGATACTCGGGGGTCCACTGTACTATACACCTCAAAGTCTGTGTTTTAATCCAAAAACACAGTCGGATGTTTTTTTTTCTCATGCACTGCATGCAGGATTTTTTTTATATTGCACACAATGACCACACACCCATTCTCTCACATGTGGGCCTACCAGCTTTCTCCCGCTTGATTTGAAGCCGCTAGAATTTTGGTGTATTAATACGTCAAAAACACTTGCTCGTAAGACACATATACAGTATACGACAGAAATTCAAAGGGTTAGGGACGTGTGCAAAGTGGAGCGAGTTGCAGAGGGGTTCAGTGGCAGTAAAAGACAAAGAAGGGAAGTAACCCCGGATAGGGCCTTGATACCTGAAGTCCTTATGGAGGGGGATTTCCCTTCCAACCAATATCCTCTCCTACCTCTCCCCTCCTCGCTGTCTTCCATACGCCAACAAGTCTTCAATAAAGGTAAAATTGATGTTAAATGTTCATTTATCCATTTCATTAGTCATTTATATTTCTCATTGTTTTCTGTATGTAAAACTATAGTTATTCTCTATAAAATGTATTTTTTGTTAATATTTTTGAGTGTCTGGAACGGATTAATTGGATTTACATTACAGTCATCCCTTGGTTTTTGTGTTTAATCCGTTCCAGATGGATCAACTAAAACCAAAATAGACGAAAAGCAAAACTATTTTCCCCATAAGAAATAATGGAAATTCAATTAATCCATTCCAGAAACCCAGAAGTTTGGAAAAAAATTTTTTTTTGGGGTCTTAAAGATAGATTTACATGCACAAATGAATGAACTCTATGTGGTACTTACCTTTATTGAAGACTGATGTTGCTGGATGGAAGAGAGGGAGGAGGGGAGAGGGAAGAGTCCATATTTTTTGGAAGGGGAATCCCCCTCCATAAGGATTCTAGGTGCCAAGTCCTCATCTGGGGTCACTTCCCTTCTTTGTCTTTTAATTACACTAGGACCAGCTTGAGAGTCACTGCACACCTGTGGCACTAAATATTTGTCCAGAGAGCTCTGTATCTGGCATCTCTTTAAAATGTCCCTAAAATGGGAAAAGAGATTGTCATTGAACATGTTGATGAGACGGATTGCAACATATTTGTCAGGGTGATTTTCCTATATAAATGAATGCACCCTACCCCACATTGCACAAATCTCCTTAATCTCTGAAGAAGGCACCTTACATCTATCTTCCTCCTCCATTGAAGCAATTTTCTGAGATGTGCTTTGATGGTGTTGCAGCTCAAGCTCTTGCAGCTCTTCAGTGGTTAGATCTTCATTGTGGTCCTCCACCAACTCTTCCACATCCTGGCTACTCACATCCAACCCCATGGAATTCCTCAATGCCACAATACTTTCCACAACTTCCATAGGCTCCTCAGGGTCAGGCCCAAACCCTTCAAAATCCCTCTCTTGGACACAATCTGGCCACAACTTTCTCAAGCAGAGTTCATCGTCCTGAAGTCACTCCCTGCCAAGCTTTATCTATAAGGCCTATGCAATGGAAGACATTGAAGTGATCCTTCCAGAACTCTTTAGGGTCAATTCAGAGTCATTTGTCACATCAAAGCACCTTTAAAACATTGCTTTGGTGTACATTTTTTGAAGTTTGCAATGACATGCTGGTCCATGGGCTGGATGAGAGGAGTGGTGTTAGGAGGCAAGAACTTCACTGTTACAAATTTGAAATCCTTAGACATTTGGTCTTCCTAGTCTTGAGGATGAGCAGGAGCATTGTCCATTACCAGGAGGCACTTAAGTGGCAATTTATTGTCCAATAGATATTTCTTCACACTGGGGCAAAACACTTGATTAAACCATTCCACTAAAATTTCCCTAGTGACCCATGCCTTAGCATTAGACTTCCACATCACACACAATTTACTCTTGTCAACACTGTATTTCTTGAACACACTGATAGTTTGAGTGATACACGAGTAAAGGCTTCACTTTGAAATCCCCACTAGCGTTACCACACAACATTAGAGTTAGCCTGTCTTTCATAGGCTTGTGTCCTTGCATTGCTTTTTCCTCCTGCATGATGTAGGTCCTCCTTGGCATTTTCTTCCAAAAGAGGCCTGTTTTGTCACAAACACTTGTTGGGGTTTAAATTCTTCTGCCTCTACATATTCTTTAAAGTCACGCACAAATTTTTCAGCCCCTTGTTTATCTGAACTGGCACCCTCACCATGCCTTACAACACTATGTATGCCACTTCTCTTCTTGAAGTTTTCGAACCAGCCTTTGCTGGCCTTAAATTCATCGACATCAACACTGGTTTCAGTCATTTTCTTGACAAGATCGGGATGCAACTGCCTTTCTTTTTCACATACGTATGATGGATTGCACAACACTATCACCCGCTAGCAGTTTTTGGTTTATCCACAACAACAATTATTTCTCCATATTTTCAATTGTTTGTGATCTCTGTTTCGTTATCGTATTCACCCCTTTCGCAACATTAGCTTTCATGATTTCTTTCTCTTCGCCACAATGGAACTGATGGTTGATGCGGCCTTCTTGTATATCCTGGCGAGCTCGCAATACGTACACCACTATCATATTTTTCTATTATTTCTTTCTTCATTTCTACGGTGTTCCTCACTTTCTTTACCAAAGAACTGGCACTTGGAGCTTTCTTTGGGCCCATGGTAGCTTATTTAGTAGTCACACACAATAATCAAGGGCCAAAAACAATGAATTGTTAACCCTTTGACTGTTTCGGTAGTATATATACGTCTTACGAGCCACTGTTTCGGACGTATCTATACGCCAAAATTCTAGCGGCTTCAAATCAAACGGGAGAAAGCTGGTAGGCCCACATATGAGAGAATGGGTCTGTGTGGTTAGTGTGCGCAGTAGTATAAAAAAAAATCATGCAGCACGCAGTACATAGTAATGAGAGAGAAAAAACTCCGACCATTTTTTTGGATTAAAACGCCGACTTTGAGGTGTATTTTCGTATAGTATTTATGGTTTTATTCTCTTTTTTTATGGTCTCATTTGATAGAATGGACAACATACTACAGAAATGTGGATGATTGAGATTAGTTTTATGATGAAAACGACCTTGAAATTGAGCTCAAAGTAGGAGAAATGTTCGATTTTTGCAAATGTTCAAGAGTAAACAAATCACGCCACGCGTCCAATACACATCAATTGGTGAGTCTAATATTCTTTCACAAGTGCACTGATATTATTTTTACCATTTTTACAATAATGCAATAGTCTGCATAACGGTAAATATTCTATTTTTTGTGTAAATCAAAAATCAAAATAGAAAGCAAAAGTAATAAAAGAGGGGACTAAAGACGTGACTAATGAACAGATAACATCTTGTTTTAGTGCCAGGAATGTCTGCATTGTTTATTATGGACCCTATTTTGAAATTGACAACTTTTTTATTTTGCATGAAATTAGCCAAATTGCCAATTTCTCATCACTTTATTGGGTAGTTGAAATCGATAAATAGGTGGTTTCTTGTGCTAAATCGATAGAACAAATAGAGTTCTAAAGAAATATCTATGAGTTTGGTCAACTGGAACAATAGAATTTACCGAAAATAGGGCTCAAAGTCGGCAAAATTGCCGATGCGTATATATTGCTGAGATCACTAACTTCGGAGAGCGTAATTCCGTGAGTTTTCAAGCAATTTTCAAATGTTTGGTGTCTTTACCATCGGGAAACGATTCTCTATCATTTCATAAGAAATTTTTTTTTTAAATTTTGCGACAACAGGAGAGCACTCAGGATTGAGATTGCGACAGTCAAAGGGTTAATAAATGTTTTGTATGAACTCCTGGGTGATGTTCACTCAGCATGAACAGTGCTAGACTCGCTGACAATGTGAGTGGGAGGTGCGAGGGTGGGCCTACGGCCTTTGTATGTGCGGCAGTAGTGGACAGGTTCTGTACCATCGGGAAAACTGAGACAATTTTTCCACGAAAAAGTGAAAAAAAACCAAAATCGGCAAAACTGAGAAACGAAAACCAAGGGTTGACTGTACAGTGGACCCTCAGTTTTCCTGATTAATCCGTTCCAGAATGTCTGACGAAACCAAATAATATTTCCCATAAGAAGAAATGTAAATCCATTTAATCCATTCCAGACACCCAAAAGTATTAGCAAAAATACATTTTATAGAGAATAACTATAGTTTTACATACAGAAAACAATGAGAAATATAAATAACTAATGAAATGGATAAATGAACATTTAACATCACTTTTACAGTGGTCCCTCGGCTATTGTAATTAATCCGTTCCACCCAAAAATATTCACATGCCTGTACTAAATAATAAAAACAATACTATATATATATACATTACTTACCTTTATTGAAGAGTTGCAGGCATCTGGAAGATAGGGAGGATGACAGGGGCAGGGAGTTAGTGGTTGGAAGGGAATCCTCCAAAAGGACTTCAGGTAACAAGTCCCTCTCTGGGGTTACTTCCTTCTTGGTCTTTTAATCCCACTAGGACCAGCTTGAGAGTCACTAGACCCCTACCTGGTGAAATAACTGTCCAGAGTCCTCTGTTTCTGGCAACTCTTTAATACTTTCCTGAAGTACAACATGGCTCTGTCACTGAAGTGGTTGCACAAAAGGCTCATTTCAGCTTGCTCAGGGTGGTGTTTTTCAACAAATGTCTGCAACTCTTTCCACTTTGTACACATCTCCTTAAGTACTGAAGAAGGCACCTCTCTCTCTCTCTCTTCTCTCCTCCTCTCTCTTCTCTCTCTCTCTCTTTCTCTCTCTCTCTCTCTCTCTTCCCTTTCTCTCTCTCTCTTCTCTCTCCTCCTCTCTCTCTCTCTCTCTCTCTCTCTCTCTTCTCTTTCCTCTCTCTTCTCTCTTTCTCTTTTTCTTTCCTTTCTCTTCTCTCTTTCTTTCTCTTTCTCTTTCTTTTTTTTTTTTTTTTTTTTTCTTCCCTTCCTGTGAAGCAATAACCTCAGCTGTGGTCTGTTGCTGTTCCAGAGGAAGCTCTTGCAGCTCTTCAGTTGTTAGCTCTACCCTGTGCTCCTCCACCAACTCTTCCACATCCTCACCACTCACCTCCAACCCCAGGCTGTTCCCCAATGCCACAATATCTTCCACAACAGGCACAGGGTCGTCAGGGTCAGCCTCAAATCCTTCAAAATCCCTCTTTTCAACACAATCTGGCCACAGTGGTCTCCAAGCAGAGTTCAAGGTCCTGGAAGTCACTCCACACCACACCATCAACAACTTCTCAACCTCATCCACTGTTTTCGATCTATTTTTCGTAACATATCAACCCTTTTGCAACATTAGCTTCCTTGATCTCATTTCTCTGCCAGGATAGAGCTGATAGTAGATGGGGTTTTCTTGTACATCCTGGCAAGCTCACTCAGACGTACGCCACTCTCATATTTTCTATAATCTCTTTCTTCAGTTCGATGGTGTTCCTCACTTTCTTTACCACAGGGTGCCACTAGGAAGCTTCTTTTGGACCCAAGGTGACTTATTTCATAGTGACAATCACTAAACCACCAAAAAAGACACCAAATGTATTGTGAATGTTTGAAAGAGCGCGCTGGGTAATGTTCTCTCAATGGTAAACAATGCTTCACTGGCATCCTGCGCAGGCGCGGAGCAGGCGGACAGGTCTAATATGTTATGATACACGATTCCATTTACGATACACGAAATCGAAAAGCTTATGTAACACGAGTTTTACGATATATGAGCCTTACGATACTCGGGGGTCCACTGTACCTTTATTGAAGACTCTTGTTGGTGTATGGATGACGTGGAGGAGGGGAGAGGGAGAAGTTACTATTGGTTGGAATGGAAATCCCCTGCCATAAGGGCTTCAGATGCTAAGTCCTTATCGGGGTTACTTCCCTTCTTTGTTTTTTACTGGCACTAGGAGCAGCTTGAGTCACTGGACCCTGTCGCACAAATTTTTTTCCAGAGAGCTGTGTTTCTTTTGTCTCCATAAGATTTGCCTAAAATGGGACAAGGCATTGTCATTGAACATGCAACAACAGCTTTGTTAGGGTGATATTCCTCCACAAACGTTTGCACCTCACTCCACTTTGCACAAATGTCCTTAATCACTGAAGAAGGCACCTTCTTCCTTCTCTCTTCCTCCTCCTCTGAAGCAGTTTCCTCAGCTGTGGTCTGTTGCTGTTCCAGATGAAGGTCTTGCAGCTCTTTAGTGGTTAGCTCTTCACTGTGGTCGTCCACCAACTCTTCCACATCCTGGCCACTCACATCCAACCCATGGACTTCCCCAAAGCCACAATAGATTCCTCAACAGGCATAGGGTTGTCAGGTGTGTGTGGGGAAGTACCCTCGCTGGTGTGTATGGGGAAGTACCCTCGCTGGTGTGTGTGTGAGGAAGTACCCTGGCTGGTGTGTGTGTGTGTGAGGAAGTACCCTGGCTGGTGTGTGTGTGTGTGAGGAAGTACCCTGGCTGGTGTGTGTGTGTGTGAGGAAGTACCCTGTGGCTGTGTGTGTGTGTGTGTGAGGAAGTACCTGGCTGGTGTGTGTGTGTGTGTGTGTGTGTGAGGAAGTACCCTGGCTGGTGTGTGTGTGTGAGGAAGTACCCTGGCTGGTGTGTGTGAGTGAGGAAGTACCCTGGCTGGTGTGTGTGAGTGAGGAAGTGCCCTGGCTGGTGTGTGTGTGTGTGTGTGTGTGTGTGTGAGGAAGTACCCTGGCTGGTGTGTGGAGTGAGGAAGTACCCTGGCTGGTGTGTGTGTGTGTGAGGAAGTACCCTGGCTGGTGTGTGTGTGTGTGAGGAAGTACCCTGGCTGGTGTGTGTGTGTGTGAGGAAGTACCCTGGCTGGTGTGTGTGTGTGTGTGTGTGTGTGAGGAAGTACCCTGGCTGGTGTGTGTGTGTGAGGAAGTACCCTGGCTGGTGTGTGTGAGTGAGGAAGTACCCTGGCTGGTGTGTGTGAGTGAGGAAGTGACCTGGCTGGTGTGTGTGTGTGTGTGTGTGTGTGAGGAAGTACCCTGGCTGGTGTGTGTGAGTGAGGAAGTACCCTGGCTGGTGTGTGTGTGTGTGAGGAAGTACCCTGGCTGGTGTGTGTGTGTGTGAGGAAGTACCCTGGCTGGTGTGTGTGTGTGTGTGAGGAAGTACCCTGGCTGGTGTGTGTGTGTGAGGAAGTACCCTGGCTGGTGTGTGTGTGTGGGAAGTACCCTGGCTGGTGTGTGTGTGTGTGAGGAAGTACCCTGGCTGGTGTGTGTGTGTGTGAGGAAGTACCCTGGCTGGTGTGTGTGTGTGTGTGTGAGGAAGTACCCTGGCTGGTGTGTGTGTGTGTGTGTGTGAGGAAGTACCCTGGCTGGTGTGTGTGTGTGTGAGGAAGTACCCTGGCTGGTGTGTGTGTGTGTGTGGGAAGTACCCTGGCTGGTGTGTGTGTGTGTGTGTGAGGAAGTACCCTGGCTGGTGTGGGGTGTGGAAGTACCCTGGCTGGTGTGTGTGAGGAAGTACCCTGGCTGGTGTGTGTGTGTGAGGAAGTACCCTGGCTGGTGTGTGTGTGTGAGGAAGTACCCTGGCTGGTGTGTGTGTGTGGGAAGTACCCTGGCTGGTGTGTGTGTGTGGGAAGTACCCTGGCTGGTGTGTGTGTGGGAAGTACCCTGGCTGGTGTGTGTGGGGAAGTACCCTGGCTGGTGTGTGTGTGGGGAAGTACCCTGGCTGATGTGTGTGTGGGAAGTACCCTGGCTGGTGTGTGTGTGGGGAAGTACCCTGGCTGGTGTGTGTGTGGGGAAGTACCCTGGCTGGTGTGTGTGTGGGGAAGTACCCTGGCTGGTGTGTGTGTGTGGGGAAGTACCCTGGCTGGTGTGTTCTTTCTTGAATTCTATCGTATTTCTCACCTTTACCAAAGGGCTGGCACTAGGAGCTTTCTTTGGGCCCTTGGTGGCTTATTTAGCAGTCACACACAATAAACTAGCGCAAAAAACAATGGATTACAGCCTCTTCTCACTTATCGACATATTCATAAATAACAAAAAAGGCACAATACCGTGACTGGAACAATACACACACAACCCGCACATATAAAAAGAGAGGAGCTTACGACGACGTTTCGTTTCGGCCTTCCCTACATCTCTGGTTTCTCTAATCTCAGCAACTCTCTCCGTCCCTTAGACATCAAACTTACCTTTCGTATGACTAACACTCTTCGCACTAATCTAGTTCATACCTCCCCTCCCTCTACAGATTCTCCTGGTGTCTACTCTATTTCTTGCTCCTCCTGTCCTCTTCAGTACTTCGGAGCTTGGCCAATCTCTTTCTGACGGACTCAAGGAGCACAAAAAATAGTGTTAGGCTTGCCGACACTAATAATGCTCTTTTCTGTCATGTCAGAGATCACAGTCATCCTATTGATTAGTCTTCTGCTAAAACTGTTTACCCTACGTCCAACTTTCATAGTCGCCGCCTGGTTGAATCCTCCCTTATACACAACTTTCCCTGTATGAATCTTAGCCCTGGCTTTGTCTCTGTTGATGCTTTCCTCTCCCATTACATTGTTAAATGCTCCAAACTTCAGAACACACGTGACTTAACCTGATTCCTTCCCCTTTCATCTCTTCCCCCTTCTCCTTTTTCTCCTATGGGTTTTCTTTTCTTTCTTTACTTTTGCCTTGTATTTGTCCTTCTTTATTTTATTCGTCTTTTCCTCCCTCTGTGTTCTCGTCCTACCCATCGGGCCGCCAGCTTCTTTGCAGTGCTCCTTTCCTAGACTATGACTGTCTCCACTACTACTACTACCACTTCCACTACTAACTCCTTTATTACCCCACTCTCTTGTACCCTCCCCCTGTCTGCCTGCCTATAAATACTCCTTCCACCTGTTCTGTGTGTTAGTGTGACTTTGTAAATGGTCCAAGTCGGGCCGAAACGTCGTCGTAAGCTCCTCTCTTTTATATGTGCGGGTTGTGTGTGTATCGACATATTCGTTTACCGCAGCTCTGGGTTACTGACGGGCTCTCCGACGAGTCAGTATTGTATGCCTTACGAGAACTTGGGTCACGGAAACGGGCACCGCAGTGTCTCAGCGTCGAGCATCTCAGTCTCCTTACAGCCACTCAGTATACTAGCTTTTAAAGTCTCCAAGACTACATATTTGTACAAATTTGTACTTGATTATGCACCCCATAGTACAAGATAGAAGTGCAGCAGCACTTGGAAGGGGAAAATGGAAGAAGTACAATAGAAGTTCATTGTAAAGGGTTAGTGATGGGTCTCAGTATCAAGCAATCTCCAAGACTACATATTTTGTCTATAAATTTGTACAGTGGTACCTTAAGTTACGAGCTTAATTCATTTCAGAAGGCTGTTTGAATGCCGATACCAAACGAATTTGTTCCCATAAGGAATAATGTAAATTAGATTAATCTGTTTCAGACCCCCAAAATTACACTTACAAAAGCACTTACAGAAATACACTTACATAATTGTTTGAGTTGGGAGCTGCTCGTAAGTCGAGGTAACTACTGTACAGTGGTCCCTTGGTTTTTCGGTCATCTCAAACTTGAACATTATGTAAGTGATTTTTGTAAGTGCTTTGCAAGTGTATTTTGGGGTCTGAAATAGATTAACCTACGTGACATTATTTCTTAAGGAAGAAATTCGTTCGGTAATGATACTTGAGCAGCATTCTGGAAAGAATTTTCGGCGAAAACCGAGGTCCACTGTACTTGATTGTGCACCCATAGTACAAGATAGAAGTGCAGCAGCAATTGGAAGAGGAAAAAGAGGAAAATGGAAGATGTACAAAAGAAGTTCGCAGTAAAGGGTTAGCTGGTGTGTTCATCTGTGTTTACATTCTCGGTCTCTCGTTGCTGCTTAATTATGATTAAACTCAGTGAACAAGATATGTCGATGGTGATGATGATAATAATAAAATATAATTAATCACTGGGGCTCTTTAAATGTCATACATATTTCTTATAGGTTTGGTAGTGACATTTAACCCTTAAACAGTCGAAACGTATACTGTGTATACGTTCTTACAGCTACTGCCCCGAATATTTTTATTTATTTTATAGAAATAAAGAACACAATTTTTTAAGTGTAATAGGATAAAAAGAAAAAAATTAGGGTCAGTACTTACCGAGATATGAGGCCGCGAAGTTGGCACTTGGCAATCACCTGATGGCAACATGGATCACTGCTGCTTGCAGAAAATCTACATATTTACCATTTTCTTCCATTTTTTTTAATATTTATGGTTTTATTGTATGATAACTATGTATTATAGCAAATCTTTTGATTTCAATGTCAATTGTTGTTTATACACCAATATTATATACAAAATTATTATCATACTGACAAACACACATGTACACACTGACAGGTGATTTTGCACACCTGGCTGAATCACATTCTATTACAGTGGACCCCCGAGTATCGTAATTAATCCGTTCCAGGAGCTAGTACTTAACACGAAGTTTACGAAATTCGAACCATTATTTCCCATAAGAAATAATGTAAATACATTAATCCGTTCAAAAAAATATTCATATAAAATAATTAAAAACATTAAGTACCCCCGTTCCACCCAAAAATAATTTATTCACATATTTTTAAAATAAAATTTTTTAAAACAACTATAATTTAAATATATATATATATATACATTTACTTACCTTTATTGAAGAGTTGCAGGCATCTGGAAGATAGAGTAATGAGTAATGAAGGTCCTCTTGGGCATTTTCTTCCAAAACAGGCCTGTTTCATCACAATTAAACACTTGTTGGGGAGGAATTCTTCAGCCTCTGAAGGGAATCCCCACTCCCTGCATGCCTGCTACACTCCCTGCATTCCTGCTACACTCCCTGCATTCCTGCTACACTCCCTGCATTCCTGCTACACTCCCTGCATTCCTGCTACACTCCCTGCATGAATGCTACACTCCCTGCATGTCTGCTACACTCCCTGCATGCCTGCTAAACTCCTGCATGTCTGCTACACTCCCTGCATGCCTGCTAAACTCCCTGCATGAATGCTAAACTCCCTGCATGTCTGCTACACTCCCTGCATGAATGCTACACTCCCTGTATGAATGCTAAACTCCCTGCATGAATGCTACACTCCCTGCATGAATGCTACACTCCCTGCATGAATGCTACACTCCCTGCATGAATGCTACACTCCCTGCATGAATGCTCACTCCCTGCATGAATGCTACACTCCCTGCATGAATGCTACACTCCTGCATGAATGCGACACTCCTGCATGAATGCGACACTCCTGCATGAATGCTACACTCCCTGCATGAATGCTACACTCCCTGCATGAATGCTACACTCCTGCATGAATGCTACACTCCCTGCATGAATGCTACACTCCCTGCATGAATGCTACACTCCTGCATGAATGCTACACTCCTGCATGAATGCTACACTCCTGCATGAATGCTACACTCCCTCATGAATGCTACCACAGGGGTGCCACTAGGAAGCTTCTATGGACCCATGGTGACTTATTTCACAGTGACAATCACTAAAGCACCAAAAAAACACCAAATGTAGTGTGAATGTTTAAAAGAGCGCGCTAGGTAATGTTCTCTCAATGGTAAACAGCGCTTCACTGGCGGCGTCCTGCGTCCCGCGCAGCGCGGAGCAGGCGGACAGGTCTAATACGTTAAGAAACACGAGCGGTTTTACGATTCTCGAAATCGTAAAAGCTTACGAAACACGATGTTTCAGTAAGAACCTTCGAAACTCGGGGTCCTGTACCTACAACTACTGGATCCCTCAACATTCACGTTTTTCCCTTTCACGGGCTTCACATTCGGAATTCCCGGCCGCCAAATTTCCACTGCCCAAAATTTCCCACCCCCAAATCAATTTTAAATTTCCCCCACCCGGCGTCCCCACTACCTTCCTTCCGACCCGCCCCAAACCCGCCCCCCACTCAC
>WNWK01018141.1:17500-40700 GCA_009830355.1 Cherax destructor | reverse complement strand
AGACTGTGTACATGAGAGATACACCCTCTCGGTGCTTATACACTGAGAATCACACCTCTCGGTGCTTTTACCTAAGAGATACACACCTCTCGTGCTTATACACTGAGAGATACACACCTCGGTGCTTTTACATGAGGCCCTCCGGTGCTTATACACTGAGAGATGCCGGCTCTCGATGCACACACACTGAAGGACACCTTTCAGTGTATATACAGTAAGATACACAGCCCTTTGTGTATATACCGAGATAATAACTCCAGTGTATATACACTTGAAAGTTTCAAGCTCAATTACTAGCGCACTCAGCTCACCTGGGTCGGGGTCGATCACCCGGTAATGCTAGAAAACATTAGGACGTGTTTCCAAGACACCTACTATCCCTGTTCACCCATCATTAAAATGGGTACCTGGGTGTTAGTCGACTGGTGTGGGTCGCATCCTGGGAAAAAAATTGAACTAATTTGTCCAAAATGTTGTGCATAACTCGGCTTTCTTATAATGTTGTCATTGATATCGGCTGCGGCTGTATACCTTGTACATGGCTTGTAAAATAAAGATATTATTATTATATTTTTTTCCACCACCAACGCTCCATATCACTAGGTGAAGGGCGAATTCTGTTTTTCAGCGGCTGTAGCACCGTGCAGCGTAATAATAGCCAGCAGCTGCCTCGGACCTTCATGTGTCCCGTCCTGCTATATTTTACTGGGGAATGTTTGAAAGAATTCATTTTAATCTGTATAAACAGAGTACGCAAGTCGAGGTTCATGTTATGGCTGGCGGCCATGTTGGCCACCTCAACACCCCTAACCAGACGACCACTGATGTAATGTGGTAAGTATTAACTTTACCATGGGGTCAGATTTTTAACATCGTGGATGAATATCCAAATTTTTGTAAACTGTGAGAAGATCCTGACATGAGTAGATGAACATATCGAACTTTATAAAACAAGGTGGGAAAATCATACAGACGTCAACAAGTAGGGAAAACATAATAATATCTTTATTTACTACAAGTACATGTACAAGGTATACAGTTCTAGCTGACATCAGTTACATACTATATAAAAGCCGATTGTTATGCGGGATTCTGCGCTGTTGCCCTGTGGTTTGCGCTTCTTTTTTTTATAATAATATTTAGGCATTTCAGGCAATGGGTCAGTTTTGTCCCGGATGCGACCCACACCAGTCGACTAACACCCCGGTCTTGAGCTGTTTCCCCCTCCCTCCCGGGCTTGTCTTGCATTGTTAAGATCCCATTTCCCTGGGGGGGGCGTGTCAATATTGACTCGCGTCTGGGCGGGCCGTGTTAATGATAACTTATACTTTCAGTGAGACCAGCAACTGGTTTGCAATATTCTGTTTGTTTGGTGGAAATTTTTTAAAAGCGTTTTTTTAGGTTTTTGGTCTTCTCAATTTTTAGTATGTTAATTATACAGTGTTATCCTTCAATGGTGGTCCATTTTAGACTTTTTTTGTAATCCAAAAATAACCTGATCTAATAATATTTAACTTAAAATCTGGGTTATGTCAGGTTTTCCCCCAAAAAAAAAAAAAAAAAAAATCTGATAGGTACAAAAAAATGTCTCTTGAACAACGTACTTCTTGTTGCAGCAGTGACATGGTAATCTATATTTTTCCAGCCTTTACTCTAAATATTGACGCCCCCCGCCATTGTATGGCCCCCTGACGGGTTTAGCGCTTCTGCATAAATATGATGAGGCTTGTCACGTTGTTGTTACCTTCTGGCATGTTACGTTACCAAAGCGTTATCAAGTTGTCACGTACCAAGTATTGTGTTAGATTCAAGTGTTGCGTCACGTTACCAAGTGTTGCGTCACGTTCCAAGTGTTGCGTCACGTTCCCAAGTGTTGGTCACGTTCCAAGTGTTGTGTCACGTTACCAAGTGTTGTGTCACGTTACCAAGTGTTGCGTCACTTTACCAAGTGTTGCGTCACGTTCCAAGTGTTGCGTCACGTTACCAAGTGTTGCGTCACGTTACCAAGTGTTGCGTCACGTTACCAAGTGTTGCGTCACGTTACTGGTGAAGCCTCGCTGCTGGAAGACCCTCAAGTCTCCTTGATGCCGGTGAGGCGATCTTGATCCAAGGCGAGATATCAGTAAGGGCGTAATGGGGGGTGGGAAGAGAGTGTAATAGTAGTGGTAGAAATAGAAAAGGGAGGGTGATAGTGGTGGTGGTGTTAAGTAACAGTGATGAAAGGGAGGAAGTAGATGTGGCGGCGCGGTGTAGTGGCGTGGTATCAGTTTTTACTCTCAGTGTTTCCTGGAGGGTTTGAAGTGATTTCAACTGTAGTTATATTTCCTGGCCGGGTGAGAGTTCTCGCTCGCCTGCCTCACACCTCTATCTAGGGATGGCTAGCCAGGGCATCTGTCCTTGGAGGCCTAGCTAACAGCCCTTTCATACCTCGCGTGCGGGGCCATAGGCCTGACTGGACGGTCATTGATTGGGTCTCACGATAACAGCAAATGAGACTTGTGAACCCAAGCTATCATGTTGCTCGGCTGTGTAATGATAATAATAATTATTATTATTTTTCAGCATAATCGTTTGTACAAAGATGGGTGACAGTTGTGCTGCAGAAAGTCCATAGTTATGCAGAGCATTTCGGGCAAGCTGAAGCTAACTTAAGACTAAAGTGAAATAACTAATTAATTTCTTATATAAAAGACAGTAAGGGTTTATAAAATAGAATTTAGGAATTACAAGGGGGAACAAACAAGCAACCCCTCACCTGTGGCTGATACACAGCTGCTTTTTTCAGTCAAACAAGCTTAGCATTTATTTTTAATAATAATAATGCAAACTGTTCTCGGGGGGGACGTCAAAAAGTTCGTTGTATGGCATTCACTAACCATTTCTTTAAATTTCAACAGTTGTTCTTGTTCTAAACTTGTAAAATATCATGTAGATGAGGGTAGCCACCAATGTGGTTCACTTTGTTAATAAAACAATAGAGTATGACTTTTATTCCTGATAACATCAACAATTATTATTCAGCATATAAGTAAGTTTATTCGGTACAGGTACATATAAATACAGTTACATAAATTATCATACAAGCATGTGTAGATTCTTGGATAACCCAAAAAATCAAAGTAACTTGTTGAAAAGGGAGTTACAATAACTGAAATATTTATCCTTTGCAGTAGAGACAGGATCAGATCACGGTAATAGGTACATGAATGTTACGGGAATAGGTACATGAATGTTACAGTAATAGGTACATGAATGTTACAGTAATAGGTACATGAATATAGAGGGAAGATTACAGCAGACAGACGTAGAGTGAGCACACTTGATCAGTTTGTGATGGTTAAGTAAAATGTTTGACAGACACAGAGGTACACTTAAGGTGTAACTTACCTGTCACTGTCATACTAGTTTTGTACCCTAAATACCGAGGTGCATAAGATGTAACGGTTGCAGTTTGGAAGGTCATCTGAACCATGATGTCAGCACGTTTTTTGGCAAGACAGTGATTGGATGAATGACAGTGGTTTTTCTTCTTAGTGGGGTCACCCAGTACCTATTTTCCCCTTTCAAATTTCCTGGGAAAAACTGACATATATATCTCATCATAGCTAGACGGGCCTGTTTCTAGTAATATTGTAAAAAAAATTAATGAAACTGTGAAATCTTGGGGGTGGGGGGTGATAGAAGTAGCAGTGGGAGTTGTGGTGGTTAGGGTGATTTTTTTTTTTTTATTTAAATTCATTATACCAAATAAAACATTTAGTAAACTATGAAAATCCAAAAGACCAACAACAACTAACCAAAAACAGCCCAATATTAACAGTCTATGCACATGAAAGAATTAATACATATCATAAAATACCAATTGTCCCCCTACAAACCCTCCCCACACTACAAAACCCCATGTTTCATGATCAATTGTTCAAAACAAATTGCATACTTATCAGAATGGGGGCACATTGAGCCATGTCCATCTTCAACAAACCTTGCCAATTCCTAGACATGCCATTACATATATTGTTTTTTCGGGAAACCAATGATATACCCAAAACATGATCTTTCTTGCTTACTCCTATCACAAAACCCGTATAATGATCAATAATGAATGTACACATGTACATTCTAAAAATTCCCAAGTTATAATATATATATGTACCCTTCGCCTGATACCTTTCTAGCATTGTGGTTACATGAATTCCCCAACTTATTACGTTAGAACCCCTACCGACACCCCAACAAATTATTTACAACATGAAATTAACAACGCCCCAACACACTTGGGAACTATTAATATGCCACTAAGAACCCTAAACCCCACCAAGAATAACATTTTTACATACAATAATAAATATGGACATTTTTAAACAAATATTAAGTATAACATTACAAAATCTTCAAGAAACACCATATACGGAATGCCAAAAAAAACAAAACAATCTTATTCCTCATATCAACGTCATCCATTACATGGTTTAAACTTTAAAATCTCCCCAAAACAAACCCATCATCCACAAAACACCGAATCTATTTTGATATCCCCAGGTAACCCCCCGTAACTGTGTTTTCCCGAACATTGAAATGACAACAGATCACGTATGCAACCACCCCTTGCACTGCATCGTCCCATTCCATGGAACGCCGCTTCCATATTTAAAACCTCCCCCCACACCAGTGAAATGCACAGTACTGGACAAACCCTCCTCTCCCTTCGGCCCCCCCACCCCATCCCTTCTTGCATACTTTCCTCTGCTCTAGTCATGCGTCCACCCAAACCCAGGTGTTAGTAGTCCTCCTTGCCCTCTATGGCCCCCTCAAACCCCACACCCTCTATTTCACCTTTCCCCCAAAGCACTCACCTCTTAACACACCCTCCACCTATGTGGATTTCCAGCCCCCTTGTTAGGCCCCCCCATAGATCCCCATACTCATGTTCCTTCCCCTCCGCAAAAGCCGCCCCCATCCCCTACCATACCCACCCTATTCCCACTTGGTGCGATACATGCTTGCCGCCACGGCCCTCATCCTCCCTGTTACTCTTGTCCCTTAATCTCCATGCTCCACACACATAATCTCCATACAATACATAATCCCCTCCTTTCTCTTGCCCCCTCCCCTATATCCGGGTTTATATCGCTCTTAGCACAGAAATGCCCCCCCCTCCCAACCCTTGAATGATTCCACCAACCTTTTCCCTCACACCCCCCAATCTTCGCAAAAATACACCACACAAGGCTGATTCCATCACGCCACCTTCTCCCCTACCATCCGGGCACTAAACCCATGGTGAATAATTGCCTGCAAGACCACTCCTTTGCATGAATTTGTACATTGCTCCCTGTCCCTTTCCCTCAACCAATTCCTGAACCCTCCCAAATCTTCTCCAGTCATATGTGGGTCACACCCACCCCCTCCACCACCTCGTTCCATTCCCTCTTCCCATTACTCCTTTAATTTCTTGTGAGGTTCCGCCATCAAATCAAATTTCTCAACATTCCCTGCAAAAGCCATTCTCCCTCCCCACCACTCCCCTACCTCCCTCAGCACCCCCCACCCCATCTTCTCCACACCTCCCCCAGACCCCGTCTCCCATGCATCTTCTAACAAACGCACATATAACCTCGCTCCACCCTCAACCCTAAACCTCCCGCCTTGCTGTTTCGACGATGTCCTTCCTAAGCCTGTGGCCCCCCGCCCAAATGTGCCTATACACCCTCCCCCGGGTCCCTCCCACATCCTCCGTCCTTAATGGATACCGACTGCCCCCACAATCTGTAAAAAGCTGTTTGCAACAACCCTCTGCCCCCAAAGGTCAGGTCCCCGCCCTCCAACTTTTGATCCTTCGCCCCCTGCACGACCCTTCGCAATTCTTCCCTAGGCCCCTCCCTCATAAAGATAATCCCCATATTTTGCGGCCCATCTACGATATCCCCAAACCCTCGTGAATCTCCCCCCACCCGTCCCCCTCCATCACAGGCTTTCCTCCGTTCACCCTCATTCCCCTGCGAACAAAAACAAACTTGAGCCCTCCCCACCCAAATTCCTTCCTACCCCACAAGCACCGTTGTGTCATCAACGAACCCCAAACCCGCCTGTCCTCCTCCACTACCCCGTCCCTCCCTATCCCCCCCCCCACTAACCTGTAAAAAGGGTTTCCCGAGACAGCAAACAGAATTTGCGACAGGGGACAACCCTGCCGCACCCCCTGTTCATCTTTTCCCCCCCTAACCTTCCATTCACCTGAATCCCACCTCGCCCCCCTACAAAGAACCGTACCATTGAACAACTTCCCCCAATCCTGTGGGCGCTAATCTCTAGCAACCTCCCTATTCACCCGCCTTAAACCCCTCCCGGGCCAACGTCAACACTCCCCCTCCCCCCACCCTATCTATAAACCCCTTTCCTTTCCTCCCTTGGTCACTCCCCCGCCGGTATTCCCCCCCCTCTTAATCCTCTTTCCCCACTTTTTTAATCTGTTACCCAAAACCGTATATTTTATAGTCAGTATTCATTAACATCAACGGCCTGTTTCTAACCTTGTTCCCCTCCTTCCCCTTCTTCACCAAACCACCACCCCATCCCATTTCCCTCCCCCTCACCCCTTCCCCTTTTTATCAGTTCATCACCCCAGTGACACATTCCCATAAAGCACCCCAGTTCTCCCTATAAAATTCATTTGCAATCCCATCTATTCCTGGTGCCTTCCTTTGCTGAGACCATTCACTGCCTCCCACCTCATCCTCCTATCCCCCCTCCACCCCCTCCTGTCCCCCCTCCCCATCCTCCCCCTTAACCCCTCTCTGTAGCAACATCCCTCACTCCTTTTATCTCTACTTTTCCAAATATTTACAAACCATTTATCAACATACACCCCCATCGCTTCCACTGCCTCTTATCCATGTTCCCCTCTCATATCTCCCTAGGTTTCTCATCCACCTCAAAACACTCCACTGAAATTGCCTCTCTGGTGCTCTGCACCTCCCCAATACATACTTTGAGGGTTTATCCCCACAGGACTCCTCAACCCGCTTTCATCTTGCAAGGCCCGAATCTTTCATTCTGAATTTCCTCTAATTGCTCCTTCAACTGCTAATCTCCCCCATCACCTTATAACCCCCTCTGTCATGACAGTCCTGCAGTAACCCCTCAATATAATTTTCACCGTACCTCCATGCCGCCTCCTCCCTTCCCAACCTCCGATGGTACTGTCGGATGAACTGCTTTCCCTCCTGCGCCCACCATTCCACTAAATTTCCCCCTCCCTTCCGCTTCTACACCCTCCCCACCAGCTCGGAAAGCCTCCCTCTGCTCTATTCCCAACAACAGTCTAGTATTCAACTTCCAATAGCTTTTATATTGTTTCGCTACCCCCGACCAATCCACCTCCACCAACACTCCCTATGGTCAGAAAATCCCACGTCCACTGTACTAACCCTTCCCACTGCACACTTCCCGAAACATACAACCTATCTAGCCCTAGCCCCTATCCCGCCTGACAAAAGTGTGCTCACTCACACCCCCACCCCAACGATATCCCTCAATCCGCACTCCCCAACAAGTCCCTCAGTTCCACCAACACGCAACCCGCACCCTAGGCTCCACATCCTTCCTTCTGATCACGCAGTTGTAATCTCCCCTACAACTGCCACACCCGGTAAATCCCTAAATGCAAACACCATTGAGTCCCGCACAAATTCCTTCTTTACCTTCCCTGACCTGTCAGCTGGCATGTACACCCCCATAAAACAGCGAACCCCACCCCAATCCCCTTCCACCCTGACAATCCTACCCCGCATTCCTCCCATGCCATTAGTCGAAAGGGCTGGACTCCGCCACTGCCACTGCCGACCCACCCTTTAATTTCCTGATGACCCTGCATATACTCTGTATCCTTTCAAACTCAGCTCCCTTCCACACCGAAAATTGTGTTCCTGTATGAATGCTACAGTCCTCCATACCTACGTAATGTACCCTCCACCCATGCTCGTTTAATTTCATCCCGCAATCCATTCACATTTATAGTTAAACACTGGAAATCACTTGTGGGGGTTTGTCCTTTGACCTCGGTGGATGCTGCGATGAAGCCTTCACCTTACTCCCGCTTTACTCGCTATTTTTCCACCCTGTCCTTCCCTTACCCTTCATCAAGTCTAAATCCTTCCTCGCAACATCACAAAGGTTTTTACATGTCCTCTGTGCGGGGAGTTAGTACGTCATCACTGTCCGAAATTGTACCCGACCTCTTTCGAGTCCCAGTCACCACATGCATAGTACTCTCTTCTGCTGGCGGTGCCCTCCACTGTCACCTGCTCAGTCTCCATGAATCCTTCCCCGTGTCCTCCTGGACCATACTTTCCACCAGCTTCACTGCCTCATCCAATTCAGCACTCACCTCCCCCTTAATACAGGCAAAGGTTCCTCCAATAAGCCTTGCAACACCTCCTCCAGTGGCTCCTCCTGACTCACACCTCTGCATCCCCACATCCACCAGTAACCTCCTTCTGCCCAGACCCCTGAGGCAATGTATGCATCTCTCCTCAGGGCCCTCCACTATTTCACTCCACAACTTTTGTACGCCTCTCTGTGACTACTGTTCCCTCGTTCTTACGATGCTCCTCTTGTGCCATCTGCCCCCGTTGTCCTGCATCAGTCCTCTGATGCGATCGCCTCATACAGTCAGCGGCTATGTAACCAATAGACCCACACAGCCTGCACGTTCGTTGTTGGCCACATAAGTCACATAAACTTGTGTGTGGAACTCAGGCAGGATGACATATGAAGGTATCGGTCTCTTCAGTGTCATCTTCAGTGAAAGACCCTTCAAACAGGCCCACCATGGGCCCCTCACCCATGTCCCTGTTGTTACAGCATGTATCGTCCCGTAGTCGCTGAAAACCTTGCTGATGTCCATCTGGTCAGACTCGAACGGCACGTTCTTAATCTTAACCAAGTGTAGGTTCTTGAAACATCCTTCAATCTCACTTGTAGGCCGGTGCGCACAGTATACACCGATCCTGATGCGGTCGACCAACCTCTCATAAACGTCAGCTGTGAGAAATTTCACAAACACCCTGGTCATGCCGTTCAATGCCACGCCGTACAAATCTGCCACCTCAATGTTGTAGACGTCCTTCAGGATACCTGGAAGGACAGTGGCTGCCGTGGCAGGCTGCAGTACTCCTGTGACCATGTCGATGCAGACTGTGTTCACTCTTCTTCTGCCGGCCGACGCCATTGTTGACTGAAAACCAAGTTGGCTCAGAGCGTCACCAGGGGTCAGCACCAGCGCAGAGAACCACCTCACCCCACCAAGGCTGGGTGACGAATGATTGCAGTTTGGAAGGTCATCTGAACCATGATGTCAGCACGTTTCTGGCAAGACAGTGATTGGATGAATGACAGTGAAAGTGTTTTCTTCTTAGTGGGGTCACCCGAGTACCTATTTTCCGCCTTTCAAACTACCTGGGAAAAACTGACATATATATCTCATCATAGCTAGACGGGCCTGACTGCTAGTAGATATTGTAAAAATAATTACAGTGAAACTGTGAAATCATTAGTGGTGGTGGTGATAGAAGTAGCAGTGGGAGTTGTGGTGGTTAGGAGTGATTGTGGTAATGATGGTACCCTGCCTAGAGTCTCTGCCCACCATCTCATTCATACCTGGTGGAGCGTGTTATCCAGAGCTCTCACAGATACCCCGAGGCCCATCATGTCACCTGACTTCTCAAACTTGCGAGTGGCTTCTTCTCTGACTACTGTAGTAGTTACCACAACTACTACCCCACCACCACTACACCACCACCATCACCCACCACCACTACACCACCACCATCACCCACCACCACTACACCCCACCACAACTACACCACCCCACCACCACTACACCATCCCCCACCAGCACTACACCACAACCACCACCACTACACCACCCCCACAACCCCACCACCACTACACCACCACCATCACCCACCACCGCTACACTACCACCACTACACCACCACTACTCCACCCCACCACTACTCCACCCCACCACCACTACACCACCCCACCACCACTACACCACCCCCACCACCACTACCACTACACCACCACCACTGCACCACCACCACTACACCACCCCCACCACCACTACACCACCATCACTCCTGCCACAAACACTGACCAGACCTTACAACTTAATATTATTATCAGCCTTAGGTCGTAACTTGCTTCTGATTGCCTCTAAATTATACTGTCGTCAACTAATTGATTTCCTCGTCAACCCAAGTGTGTATAACGGAGATGGTCACTTAAGCTGTGGTACTTTGTGGCTTTGTTCTGGAGTCGAGTCATAGCTCCTGGCCCACTACACTAATAAATGAGATATCATATATACCGCTTTACTGATTCTGAGCCTTCACGTTCCGATCGTACCTCTTCTTGAAAGTGTGTACGACTTTGGTGTTTGGTAAACACTAAATCTGCCGTTTTGTTTTTAATTAATATATTGAAAGAGGAAAGTGTTTGTGGAGGAATTTCATGAGTTATACGGTGACAAGAACGATGTGCGAGAGACAGTGACATATAGCGCCCTCACGGAGACTGTCACAGTCGTCTTGTGATGCGTGCGTGTCCTTAGCAAGGATGACTGAGACCCGTTGATGTTGGTAACGATGACAGATGATGACAGTGACAGACGATAACACAGAGTAACAGACAGTGACAGTGATATAAGATGACACAGTCACGGAGAGTGACAGGCATGCGGATATATGGACACTTGCCACGATGATGGGCCAAAACAAACACGTAGAAAATTTTCCAGTTACTTCACCCTGTTCCCTCTGTCCCTCCCTCCTTCACCTCTCTCCCTCCTTCCCTCCCTCACCTCTCTCCCTCCCTCACCTCTCTCCCTCCCTCACCTCTCTCCCTCCTCACTTGTCTCCCCCTTTCCTTCCTCACCATCAGTCATAATAACATGAAGGACATTTGAGCAAGGTGGACTCTAGGCAGAGGTAGGTACCTTGAGTGTCCCGTTTAGTTTCTTAGAAATACTCTCTTACATCAGCAAACTTTCCTTTCCTACTTAGTCAAATTTCTTTTATTATTTTTTTGCCCGCAGCTGTAGGTTGTAGGTCAGTAAACAACCACCCACGGAGATATTACCCTCCTCTCATGAGAGTGTGACATTAAGGCCTGGTAAATGTTTTACACTCTGGAAGGATTGCTGATTCTCCCTTTCTAGTTGACGAACACTTAAGATGACAGGTAACGTATTACAAGATTCTAATTTATACATACATTTAGAGTGCGCTGTATAACTCACAGGGGTTTACTTTTTAACACACACATTATATATATATATATATATATATATATATATATATATATATATATATATATATATATATATATATATATATATATATATATATATATAATGGTTACAGGGATCTAGTCACAGCTCCGGTGCCCGCCTCTTAGCTGGTCGTTAAGTTTATTTAGGCACAGGTACACATAAGTACAATTATCATAAAAATAGTGTAAATTACATAGGATAACCCAAAAAAGTCAGTGATTTATTTCCATTGGGGTCCCAGGCTATACTAGGTCCACTCTCTCCCGGCTCCATGAGCCTTATGTGTGTACTTATTTCTACTTACCTATTTGTGGTTGCAGGAGTTGATTAACAGCTCCTGGCCTCACTTCTTCGCTAGTCGCTACTAGGTCCACTGTCTCCCTGCTCCATGAGTTTTATCGTATCTCTTCTTAAAGATGTGTATGGATCCTGCCTCCACTACATCACTCTCCAGATTGTTCCATTTCCTGACAACGCTATGACTGAATAAATACTTCCTAACATCCCTGTGACTCATCTGAGTCTTCATCTTCTATCTGTGACCCCTTGTTGTTGTGTCCCATCTCTGAAACATTCTGTCCCTATCCACCTTATCAGTTATTCTCAGTATTTTATATGTCGTTATCCAGTGTCGTCAGGTCGATTTCCGTTAACCTCTCCTCGTAGGACAAACCTCTTAGCTCCGAGACTAGTTTTGTTGCAAACCTTTGCACTTTCTCTAATTTCTTGACGTGCTTGACCAGGTGTGGGTTCCATGCTGGTGCTTCATACTCCAGTATGGGCCTGACGTACACAGTGTACAGAGTCTTGAACGATTCCTTACTAAGGTGTCGAAACGCTATTCTTAGATTTGACAGGCGCCCATATGCTGCAGCAGTTATTTGGTTGATGTGCGCCACAGATGTGCCCGGTGTTATACTCACTCCAAGATCCTTTTCCTTGAGTGAAGTTTGCAGTCTTTGGCCACCCTAGACTGTACTCTGCGGTCTTCTTTGACCTTTCCTAATCTTCATGACTTTGTACTCAAGATAGGAATGTACTCACTCATCTAATTGTGGTTGCAGGGGTCGAGTCATAGCTCCTGGCCCCGCCAGGGGCTATGACTACTAGGTCCATACATAGCTTTAAGAAGAGGTATGATAAAGCTCATGGAGCAGGGAGAGTGACCTAGTAGCGACCAGTGAAGAGGTGGGGCCAGGAGCTGTGAATCGACCCCTGCAACCACAACTAGGAGAGTACACTACTTGTTACATGAGCTAAATCATACCTCTTCTTAGAGCTGTGTATGGATCCTGCCTCCACTACATCACTTTCCAGACTATTCCACATCCTGACAACTCTATGGTTGAAGAAATACTTCCTAACATCCCTGTAAGTCATAAGTAAGTAAGTAAGTAAGTTTATTCAGGTATACACAAATACATTTACATACATTATCATACATAGCAGCATATGTGTAGAGAACCTAGGATAACCCAAAAAAGTCAGACAGAGTGACTTATTTCCATTGGGGTCCTTTACTTAGACTAGTGCTAATGCTTACACTCCTGTGTAAATGTCGTCCCGAATAGGTAAAATTGGTCAGTCTTCAACTTCCAACTGTCTGTCCCATCTCAGGAACATCCTGTCTGTCCACCTTTTCGATTCCTCTCAGTTGTGTGTGTGTGTTTACGTTTGTCCAGCTTGGTATTTTCTTTTCATTATTTTCAAATTTGGCGGCAGTTATCCATCACGCCCCGACGACAGCCGAGTGGGGGTGAGAGGCCGCTCTGAATACCCGAAGAAAGTCGAGGAGGGTGGCTGCCTCTCTCAGTCTCTTGATACGACACTGACTTGGGAAAGTTTTTATAAACCTGACAGCGAATTATAACGCTAAAATATATTTTCTTATCCAGTTTGCCTCCTTCTTCCTCAAAGAGATATGTTTAGTGTATTTTGAGATACTTAATTGTGGTTGAAAGCTTCGTGAGAGAGATTATTTTGTATATAATCTGGTCGGTGAAAACGATCCGAACGTGATGCTCCGTTTTCTATGTTTGCTTAATCAAGGGAAACTGGTGAATATGGCGTCGAATCGAGAATGACCCGCGGGACACTTCAGGCAAACTCTTCACCAAGGCCCACCATTGTGTGCTGGGGATAAGACCTGAGGGGAAGTAGCGCTGGGGAGATACGCTACTACCGTACCTCACTAGTTAACCTGGGGGAAGGCAGTACTCTGCACTGCCCCTGCGTATAACACACGAGAAATATTCTATTACATTATATTTTAACGGGAAAAATAGAACACTGTCGTCCTGATTTATTTAACCTGTGGAGAGTATATTACACCCGAGCATTTAATCTGAGGGTAAAGAGTATACTAGACCCCACCATTTAAGCTGCGGGAAAACGTAAGGGCGGCATATGCCTCGGACCTCCCATAATACACGACCATACATTTGTGGCCACAGTCACTAGAGGCTTATCTCGGCCTTATTGGGCGCATCCTTCGTGCCCACTAACTTACTGTAGATGCCCGGGCCTGCAGGCGCGCGCTCGATGGCCGGATAAGAATGACCTGATACCACGAGTGGGCTGCGAGTGGCTTGCTCTCTCTCCTCCCACAAGATCTCTCTTACCTACTCACTACCATTGCTTTTGACACTTCGCCTTAATTCGCAAATTCATTCTTCTGAACTACAGAACAAACTTCAGCGTCTTATCTCAGATGGCCTTTAGTCTAAATTCTCCCTCGCGTGGAATTACCCGTCTGATTATCTCTGTATAGTAACACAGGCATGAAAATTGAGTGATACTCTCGCCTACAGTGTTTAAACAAACTTTATTTCTTTGTGCAGTATACAAAGTGTAGTTTACATGTAATAAAATATTGTTAAAGACAAAGAAAGCCATTAATTAACATTCACGTACATTTCACGTAGACTAGTGCTAATGCTTACACTCCTGTGTAAATGTCGTGCCGAATAGGTAAAATTGGTCAGTTAGCAAGAACTCAATTAAAATTCTTCTAAAAAAATTATCTTATATGTTTAAAGATATATTTTTTTAATTTATGTTAATGTAAAAATTAATAATTTTGTACCAAAAGAACCTTAGAAAACTTACCTAACCTTATTATAACAAGCGCAATTTAATTTAGCCTAATCCAACTAAACATATTTTAGATAAGTTGACAATAATTTAATAAACACAGTGAAATATATTTTTTTCGTTAGGTTCAGAATGCTTTTTGCAAAATTATTGCATACACAAATTTTAGCTTGCCTTATTCGGCAAGAAGAGCTTTGCTATTTAAGCCAAAATCCCAAGTTTTACCTATTCGGCACGACATAAACATTAGGATTAGTCTGACCGAAATTGCCAGTTAAACACAATGTGTTTAATTGTCTCGCTATTTAATTCGAGCAGAAATCGGTGAATGAAGGACAATGTGTTTAATTGCTTCTTTGAGTACGCGGGAGTGAGCTCCAGCTCTTGGTCCTATAATCTTATTTTACTCCAGATAGTGTGTGATTTTTCCGTGTCCATCCTCCGTCTTCAAACTTCATAACTGCTTTGCTTGGGTTAAAGTTCAGTAACCGTGTGTGTACATACAGGTTTACCGTTTTTCGGTATTGGTGGTTAAATGTTCGTAAATATGGGTTAATATAGGCTTGGTTAAACTAACCCACTCTTAAATACTATATATTTTTGTCGCTGTTTAATTCGAGCAGAAATCGGGGAATGAAGGACAAGTTAATATGACGAAACTGAGTTTAAACATTTTGTAAAGAAAGGTAGGTAGCCAGAGCAGTGTTGCAGGCAGCTGGGGTGTTAGTGAGGTAGACTGCCTCACCCTCAGTGATCCTAGTAAGGAATGACGCCACCATAGGCTACACAATACATTATCGTTACGTGTCACTTGTTTGGCTTTGTAATACAAGATGTTGTACCACGTCCTTCTCTCTTAATACCCATACACTCCAAAGTTTAAGAGATTGGAAGAGCTTGACTAGGAGTAGATGCTCTTCCCCGTCTTACTCTCTTAACAGAACCCAGATAACACTAAGACTTTGCAAATATTTGCGCTCAGTGTATATAGTGTGGGTGTGTACTGTTGTCATTGACGTCTGAGGTGATGCTTTTCTGAACACTTTAAGTCACTATCTTGATCGATTTAATGTCTGCAAAAACTGAATCCCTGAGATATATACGTATATATATATATATATATATATATATATATATATATATATATATATATATATATATATATATATATATATATATATATATATATATATATATATATATATATATAGTTCATACAACCAGAAATTATAGTCATGTATAGAGACTAAAAGATCACGGCTAGTTCAGCAACCAATTTTAGCTTATTATCATATTGAGAAATTAGACACACATGCAGAACTTGGATATCTTTATTGTGGATACGTTTCGCCACACAGTGGCTTCATCAGTCCAATACAAAAAAAAATAGTGAAGCTCAGAATGAGTTTGAGGTAATCAGTCCCACAAACTCCTGATCTTCACCATTCTTCTTTGCATAGGACTGATGAAGGCACTGCGTAGCAAAACGTTTCCACAATAAAGATACCCAAGTACAGTGGACCCTCGGTTTTCGTGCACCTCCAAACTCGAACAATTATGTAAATGTATTTTTGTAAGTGCTTTTGTAAGTGTATTTTTGGGGGTCTGAAAAGACTAATCTAATTTACATTTGTCCTTATGGGAACAAATTCGTTCGGTAACGGCACTCAAACAGCATTCTGGAAAGAATTTTCAACGAAAACCGAGGGTCCACTGTATTACACATGTGTCTAATTTCTCAGCTTGTCGGTTCTGTGAAGCATTTATCTTATGGTGTTCTTGGGTCACAGTAGTATTGACTGATATTGAGAATGAGAGTGCATGTGAATTTCTACATTGTTGTCCAATATGTCGGGTGTTGTCATATTTATTTTCCTGGCTAATAAGTGTTGGTCGTTATCTTAGGGAATAATCACCTGTATATACCATACTGCAGCCTAAGTTAGACAGGTGTATATACCATTCTGCAGCCTAAGTTAGACAGGTGTATATACCTTGCTGCAGCCTAAGTTAGACAGGTGTATATACGTTGCTGCAGCCTAAGTTAGACAGGTGTATATACGTTGCTGCAGCCTAAGTTAGACAGGTGTATATACGTTGCTGCAGCCTAAGTTAGACAGGTGTATATACCTTGCTGCAGCCTAAGTTAGACAGGTGTATATACCTTGCTGCAGCCTAAGAGACAGACATCCCACATGTGTGTGTATCCATATTATAATATCGAGTTATATACAGTAATTTTTTAGCTGAAATTTCGGATATGCCAGAAAAAAATTCTCATTCTTATGAAACGCCGAATATGCAAAACAGATCCCTTGTCTAAAGGTATGAACCATGTTAGCGATTTAGATGCATTTTCTTCTCTCCATTCTTGTATCCCATATTTTATCTTCATTCCTCGATTCTTTTTCTCCTCTTTTCTCTCCCTCGTCACTTCCCTACTTCCCCTCGTCACCTCCTTACTTCCTCTCTTCTTCCCCTCGTCACCTCTTTCGTCTCTTCCTTCCTTTTCCTCTTCTTTCAACATCCTTCACTTAATACCTTCTACCCCCGCATGGTGTCACTACTGTCGTGGTAAACACACACCCATGTAGTACTTTGTTCACTCACACTTTCCCAAGGTTTACTATTGTTGTGTTTCTCACCTCATGCTCAGTAGCAGGACTGGGCAGTGCTCAGCGCTGCTTCTTGTGCTCAGTGACGCACAGTATTAGTGCTCAGCGCTGCTTCTTGTGCTCAGTGACGCACAGTATTAGTGCTCAGCGCTGCTTCTTGTGCTCAATGATGCACAGTATTAGTGCTCAGCGCTGCTTCTTGTGCGCAATGACGCACAGTATTAACGTTTCATGGAATTCAAAGAAAAACAATTAGTCTTCATGGGCTCAGGACAGCATTGTTCTTGGAGATTAAGCTAAAACTTTCTGATTGCAGAAATCTTTTATTAATCTTCACTATGAAGTAGGTGTTATGTGGGATATGTTATTAGCTCTTGTGATAAAATAAACGTGTTATCACCTTTTATGGTAACACAAGCGTGTTATCTCACCTTGTTATTACCGGTGTCACGGCTCTCCTCTAAGTCTTCATCGGTAATTTACGAAGCAAAGAAAGAAAATAAGTCTCCCCTGACGACGGCACTTGTGGCAAACTACAGTGTTTATGTTACAAGTTCTAACAACAAACATAAATATATCCGGAAGTTCGATACTAAAAGCTGCCCCTCAAAGCGATTACCTTTTTCCGTCTCAACCCCGCCCCCCCCCCACAAAAATCTTATTATTATAAAACAAACGTTAAGCCTTCATAGGTGATAAATCTTTTAAAACTTATAATAAAGCCCACTGTAAGAATGGACCGGAATGTCTTATTGTAGACAGTAGTGAGGAGAGAGACTGCAGAACAAACTTTTGTTTGTTCATCGTTTAGTTCATGAACCTCCACCACTCCTTGTGCTGAGTGACCCACACGGCTTTCACATTAATTAAAAAGTTAAAACGACAGAGTCCACACTGAACCTTACTGTCAAAGCCTGAGCCACCATGTGTGGCAGTGTGTATACCACCGAGGCTCTCAGAAAACAAGTTTCTGCACAGTGGACAATGCTCAGGTTTTTTTGTTTTAATTCCTGAAAAATGATATTGTGTAAGGCCAGTAGGTGACTTGGACCTGCCTAGCATGGGTCAGTAGACCTTCTGTGGTGCTCCTTTATGTTCTTATGTGTTTGTGTGTGAGGTTCTGTTAATGCAGGCCTTACCTGCTCGGCGGTAAGATGCTAGCTGACCTCTTGAGGGAGTGGTAAACTACCCTTCCTTGTACCAGCTGCATAATTCTGTTATGCAGCTGGTGGGAGGTGGTGTCGCCAAGTTAATATCAAACCGCTCACATAAAAAAATGGCTAATAATTTTGTGAAAATATTCTAGGTTATTACAGTGAAAGACCTGGGCATTATCCCCGCTGTCAGTGGCAGCTTTTCCTTGTAACAATAACAGTTATAATGTAGGTTTTCCTTGTAACAATAACAGTTCTAATGTAGGTTTTCCTTGTAACAATAACAGTTCTAATGTAGGTTTTTCCTTGTAACAATAACAGTTCTAATGTAGGTTTTCCTTGTAACAATAACAGTTCTAATGTAGGTTTTTCCTTGTAACAATAACAGTTCTAATGTAGGTTTTCCTTGTAACAATAACAGTTCTAATGCAGGTTTTCCTTGTAACAATAACAGTTCTAATGTAGGTTTTCCTTGTAACAATAACAGTTCTAATGTAGGTTTTCCTTGTAACAATAACAGTTCTAATGTAGGTTTTCCTTGTAACAATAACAGTTCTAATGTAGGTTTTCCTTGTAACAATAACAGTTCTAATGTAGGTTTTCCTTGTAACAATAACAGTTCTAATGTAGGTTTTCCTTGTAACAATAACAGTTTTAATGGTACATATTAACATGCAGACAAAGATCAGTAATGTACGTCAGAGAAGGTTGGCTTTGAGAAGGACCTACCTAGCATGGGCCAGTTTTTTTAGGTGCCTGTTTTATTGATGTTTTAATGTGTCAGTTTTATTAACGTTATGTGTCAGTTTTATTAACGTTATGTGTCAGTTTTATTACCGTTATGTGTCAGTTTTATTAACGTTGTGTGTCAGTTTTATTAACGTTGTGTGTCAGTTTTATTAACGTTGTGTGTCAGTTTTATTAACGTTGTGTGTCAGTTTTATTAACGTTGTGTGTCAGTTTTATTAACGTTGTGTGTCAGTTTTATTACCGTTATGTGTCAGTTTTATTACCGTTATGTGTCAGTTTTATTACCGTTATGTGTCAGTTTTATTACCGTTATGTGTCAGTTTTATTACCGTTGTGTCAGTTTTATTAACGTTGTGACAGTTTTATTAACGTTGTGACAGTTTTATTAACGTTGTGACAGTTTTATTACCGTTATGTGTCAGTTTTATTACCGTTATGTGTCAGTTTTATTACCGTTATGTGTCAGTTTTATTACCGTTATGTGTCAGTTTTATTACCGTTATGTGTCAGTTTTATTACCGTTATGTGACAGTTTTATTACCGTTATGTGTCAGTTTTATTACCGTTATGTGTCAGTTTTATTAACGTTATGTGTCAGTTTTATTAACGTTATGTGTCAGTTTTATTACCGTTATGTGTCAGTTTTATTACCGTTGTGTCAGTTTTATTAACGTTATGTGACAGTTTTATTACCGTTATGTGTCAGTTTTATTACCGTTATGTGTCAGTTTTATTAACGTTATGTGTCAGTTTTATTACCGTTATGTGTCAGTTTTATTACCGTTATGTGTCAGTTTTATTACCGTTGTGTCAGTTTTATTAACGTTATGTGACAGTTTTATTACCGTTATGTGTCAGTTTTATTAACGTTATGTGTCAGTTTTATTACCGTTATGTGTCAGTTTTATTACCGTTGTGTCAGTTTTATTACCGTTATGTGACAGTTTTATTACCGTTATGTGACAGTTTTATTAACGTTATGTGTCAGTTTTCTTAGCATTATGTGTCAGTTTTATGACCGTTATGTGTCAGTTTTATGACCGTTATGTGTCAGTTTTATTAGCGTTATGTGTCAGTTTTATTAGCGTTATGTGTCAGTTTTATTAGTGTTATGTGTCAGTTTTATTAGTGTTATGTGTCAGTTTTATTAGTGTTATGTGTCAGTTTTATTAGCGTTATGTGTCAGTTTTATTAACGTTATGTGTCAGTTTTATTACCGTTATGTGTCAGTTTTATTAACGTTGATTCAGCTTTAACATGTGTCAGTTTAATTAACGTTGTAATGTGTATACTGTAACATTATAATGAACTTTGTTAATAACGAGAAGCTGTTTCATACAAACACGTAGTGTCGACGGTCTTGTTAATGAGAAACTCCAATCTTGTTTTTATTTTTCTTGGACAAGGTTTCTATAATTTATCCAAAAACTTCCATTGACTTAAAATTGAAACTGGCTGGCTTAGGGTAGCCTGGAGGTGGGTCAGAATCCAGCAGAATCCGTCTTAGAAAAACGGCTTCACAAACCACTCAGGATTCATGACGGGACCACAGACTGCAGCTGCAAATTTGGCTTCAGAATATTATTAGAGGCAGATTAAATGTAAACATAATATTAAACTGGGGGAAAAACGAGTTGAGGGATGGAGGTGGGGGTTGACTGAGGGGGTGGATTAATGGGGAGTGGGGGTTGGGGGAGATATATACAGGTCTGGTAACAATTGTTTGGAATCACGGAACTCAGACCCCCCTCCAGTCACACCTGATATTTGGTATTCAACAGGAATCACCTAGATATAAACTCCAGATACTCCCCACCTCCAAATTCATCACTTTCAGATACTCCTCAGGTATTCCCACCGATATTCCACCCAGATACTAAACAGATATTCCCCCACCTGCAGATATTCTCCCACCTCCAGATACTCCACCTGCAGATATTCCCCACTGCAGATATTCCCACCTCAGATATCACTCAGAATTCCCCACCTCAGATACTCCACCTCCAGATATCCCCACAGATATCCCCACCTCAGATATCCTCCACCTCAGATACTCCCCACCTCCAGATACTCCCCACCTCAGATATTCCCTCACCTCCAGATACTCCACCTCCAGATACTCCACCACCTCCAGATACTCCCCACCTCCAGATATCCCCACTGATCTCCATCGATACTCCCCACCTCCAGATACTCCCCACCTCCAGATACTCCCCACCTCCAGATACTCCCCTACCTCCAGATACTCCCCATCTCCAGATACTCCCCATCTCCAGATACTCCCACCTCAGATACTCCCCACCTCAGATCTCCCCACCTCCAGATACTCCCCACCTCCAGATCTCCCCACCTCAGATACTCCCCACCTCCAGATCTCCCCACCTCCAGATACTCCCCACCTCCAGATCTCCCCACCTCCAGATACTCCCCACCTCCAGATCTCCCCATCCAGATACTCCGCACCTCCAGATACTCCGCACCTCCAGATACTCCCACCTCCAGATACTCCCGCACCTCCAGATATCCCACCTCCAGATATTCCCCTACCTCCAGATCTCCCACCTCCAGATACTCCCACCTCAGATCTCCGCACCTCCAGATACTCCCACCTCAGATACTCCGCACCTCCAGATACTCCCGCACCTCCAGATACTCCCGCACCTCCAGATACTCCCGCACCTCCAGATACTCCCGCACCTCCAGATACTCCCCACCTCCAGATACTCACCCACCTCCAGATACTCCCGCACCTCCAGATACTCCCGGACCTCCAGATACTCCCGCACCACCAGATACTCCCGCACCTCCAGATACTCCCCACCTCCAGATACTCACCCACCTCAGATACTCCGCACCTCCAGATACTCCCGCACCTCCAGATATTCCCCCACCTCCAGATACTCCACCACCTCCAGATATTCCCCCACCTCCAGATACTCCACCACCTCCAGATACTCCCGCACCTCCATATATTCCCCCACCTCCAGATACTCACCCACTTCCAGATACTCCCGCACCTCCAGATACTCCCGCACCTCCAGATATTCCCCACCTCCAGATATTCCCCACCTCTAGATATTCCTCCACCTCCAGATACTCCCCACCTCCAGATATTCCCCCACCTCCAGATACTCCCCACCTCCAGATACTCCACCACCTCCAGATACTCCACCACCTCCAGATACTCCGCCACCTCCAGATACTCCGCCACCTCCAGATACTCCACCACCTCCAGATACTCCCGCACCTCCAGATACTCTCCCACCTCCAGATACTCTCCCACCTCCAGTTACTCTCCCACCTCCAGATACTCCACCACCTCCAGATATTCCACCACCTCTTGATATTCCACCACCTCCAGATACTCCACCACCTCCAGATACTCTACCACCTCCAGATACTCCACCACCTCCAGATACTCCACCACCTCCAGATACTCCACCACCTCCAGATACTCCCCACCTCCTGATACTCCACCACCTCCAGATACTCCACCACCTCCAGATACTCCCCACCTCCAGATACTCCACCACCTCCAGATACTCCACCACCTCCAGATACTCCACCTCCAGATACTCTCCCACCTCCAGATACTCCACCACCTCCAGATACACCACCTCCAGATACTCCACACCTCCAGATACTCTCCCACCTCCAGATACTCCCCACCTCCAGATACTCCCCACCTCCAGATACTCCACCTCCAGATACTCCACCACCTCCAGATACTCCACCTCCAGATACTCCCCACATCCAGATACTCTCCCACCTCCAGATACTCCCCACCTCCAGATACTCCACCACCTCCAGATACTCCACCTCCAGATACTCCCCACCTCCAGATACTCCCCACCTCCAGATACTCTCCCACCTCCAGATACTCTCCCACCTCCAGATACTCCCCATCTCCAGATACTCCACCACCTCCAGATACTCCACCACCTCCAGATACTCCACCTCCAGATACTCCCCACCTCCAGATACTCTCCCACCTCCAGATACTCCACCACCTCCAGATACTCCACCACCTCCAGATACTCCACCACCTCCAGATACTCCACCACCTCCAGATACTCCACCTCCAGATACTCCCCACCTCCAGATACTCTCCCACCTCCAGATACTCCCCACCTCCAGATACTCCACTACCTCCAGATACTCCACCACCTCCAGATACTCCACCACCTCCAGAGTGTCAATTAAGTGTTTTATTAGTGTTTAAGGCGATACTGTCACACAACACAGCAATTTTT
>WNWK01018141.1:0-12500 GCA_009830355.1 Cherax destructor | reverse complement strand
CAAATAGAAGCGCTAAACCACAGGGGTCATACAACGCTGCATTGAGCCTGAATGTCTTCCATCCTCCCTCCCCCCACAGGCGCTGTATAATCCCTGCTGGTTTAGCGCTCCCCATAATTATAATAATGTTTCTGCCCAGTGTAACATGGTAACTTCATCTAATCATTTCTGGCTGTCATGAGGCCTCAGTACCTAAGATTCAATTTCTGCTGGGCAACGGTGTGTGGCGAGGCTTCGGTTAATATCGTTGCCCACTGTGTGTGTGGCATACTTCCCTTTTGACGTATGATAGACGAAATCATTGAGCTCAGATTGATGGGTTGGTGCACTGCCGCAGATGTACCCGTGTTGGGTGAGTACGGGGACGGCAGTGATAAGATCTACACTAATGCGAGTAGCTAGTGTCGAGGCGAGGCCCAAGGAGGAATTATGGACATGTGCCATCATGAACTTTGTCCTTTCCTAAGGCATTGTCGACCAGTGTTTGGTTGATTTTCTCCGCGATGGGGCTGTCCCAGTGGGACTATCTGTCATCTCTGAGAGGTGGCGCGACGGCGCTTGTCTGTGTTTAGCGTAATATACTCCTGTAACACTCAAAAGTGTTGTATTCTCGAATCAACGGTTAGTCAGGTGACAGAAGCACTGACCGCTACGTACTGCATCTGTGGAATGTGTAGTGATCAAGTGTTGGTTGCTTGCTGTTAACACCTAGATGACTCGACTATGGAAATAAGTCACTCTGACTTTTTTTAGTTATCCTAGGTTCTCTACACATATGCTGCTATGTATGATAATCTATGTAACTGTATTTGTGTATACCTGAATAAACTTACTAACTGACTAATACTGCACAACCCGTCTCTGTGTCTGTGTTCACGTGTCAGCGATACTCACTAGTGGGTGGTCTCAGCACCTGCTGGTGACTGGTCTCAACACCTGCTGGTGAATGGTCTCAAT
Organism: Cherax destructor; assembly: GCA_009830355.1. Lineage (NCBI taxonomy): Eukaryota > Metazoa > Arthropoda > Malacostraca > Decapoda > Parastacidae > Cherax > Cherax destructor. The sequence continues at coordinate 11,543 of WNWK01018141.1, read as the reverse complement.
ACCTGCTGGTCGCTCGTGTTTGGTCGTTGCTCTGGGGATGTATTTGTTTAGTAAACATGACTTGGGAGAGTGGGATGGGGCGACGAGTGTTGCCAATGTTGACTGTTGACAGTATAAGGAGTGTGGGACGCAGAAGATGTTGTATGTTGGAAATGTTATTATGGTGACACCACCACAGTGTTGAATGTTGATGCTGTGACACCACCAGTGTTGAATGTTGATACTGTGACACCACCAGTGTTGAATGTTGTTACTGTGACACCACCAGTGTTGAATGTTGATACTGTGACACCACCAGTGTTGAATGTTGATACTGTGACACCACCAGTGTTGAATGTTGATACTGTGACATCACCAGTGTTGGATGTTGATACTGTGACACCATCAGTGTTGAATGTTGATACTGTGACACCACCACAGTGTTGGATGTTGTTACTGTGACAGTGTTGGATGTTGTTACTGTGACAGTGTTGGATGTTGTTACTGTGACAGTGTTGGATGTTGTTACTGTGACAGTGTTGGATGTTGTTACTGTGAGTGTTGGATGTTGTTACTGTGACACAGTGTTGGATGTTGTTACTGTGACAGTGTTGGATGTTGTTACTGTGACACAGTGTTGGATGTTGTTACTGTGACACAGTGTTGGATGTTGTTACTGTCACACAGTGTTGGATGTTGTTACTGTCACACAGTGTTGGATGTTGTTACTGTGACACAGTGTTGGATGTTAATGTGACAGTGTTGGATGTTAATGTGACACAGTGTTGGATGTTGTTACTGTGACACCACCAGTGTTGGATGTTACTGTGACACCACCAGTGTTGGATGTTGTTACTGTGACACCACCACAGTGTTGGATGTTGTTACTGTGACACCACCACAGTGTTGGATGTTGTTACTGTGACACCACCACAGTGTTGGATGTTGTTACTGTGACACCACCACAGTGTTGGATGTTGTTACTGTGACACCACCACAGTGTTGGATGTTGTTACTGTGACACCACCACAGTGTTGGATGTTGTTACTGTGACACCACCACAGTGTTGGATGTTGGTACTGTGACACCTCCACAGTGTTGGATGTTGTTACTGTGACACCACCCCAGTGTTGGATGTTGTTACTGTGACACCACCACAGTGTTGGATGTTGTTACTGTGACACCACCACAGTGTTGGATGTTGTTACTGTGACACCACCACAGTGTTGGATGTTGTTACTGTGACAGTGTTGGATGTTACTGTGACACCACCACAGTGTTGGATGTTGTTACTGTGACAGTGTTGGATGTTGTTACTGTGACAGTGTTGGATGTTGTTACTGTGACACCAACACAGTGTTGGATGTTACTGTGACACCACCACAGTGTTGGATGTTACTGTGACACCACCACAGTGTTGGATGTTACTGTGACACCACCACAGTGTTGGATGTTACTGTGACACCACCACAGTGTTGGATGTTACTGTGACACCACCACAGTGTTGGATGTTACTGTGACACCACCACAGTGTTGGATGTTACTGTGACACCACCACAGTGTTGGATGTTACTGTGACACCACCACAGTGTTGGATGTTACTGTGACACCACCACAGTGTTGGATGTTACTGTGACACCACCACAGTGTTGGATGTTACTGTGACACCACCACAGTGTTGGATGTTACTGTGACACCACCACAGTGTTGGATGTTACTGTGACACCACCACAGTGTTGGATGTTACTGTGACACCACCACAGTGTTGGATGTTACTGTGACACCACCACATAGTGATTGGATGTTACTGTGACACCACCACAGTGTTGGATATTACTGTGACACCACCACAGTGTTGGATGTTACTGTGACACCACCATAGTGTTGGATGTTACTGTGACACCACCACAGTGTTGGATATTACTGTGACACCACCACAGTGTTGGATGTTACAGTGACACCACCACCGTCACTGCCACCACTCATATATAAAGAGATGGTCCTCCAGTCTGCTGATAATCGTCCATTTTACTCATCATTTATCACCTTCAAAAACTGGGGACTCTTGATCCACAGAATTGGAGCCACCTTTCCATCTATGGGCTTAGCGTTTTCCAGCTAATATACCCAGCCGAGGTATGTGGGTATGTTAGGTAAATGGACACAAATGCAACTAATGCTACATTTATTGTGGTAACGTTTCGCTCACCAGTAGTTCAACACGTAGTGTTGAATTTCCGACGTTTTATCAGTGTCATGGCTACCTCGTGCTCTGTAGTGGCTACCTCGTGCTCTGTAGTGGCTACCTCGTGCTCTGTAGTGGCTACCTCGTGCTCTGTAGTGGCTACCTCGTGCCGTAGTGCACCTCGTGCTCTGTAGTGGCTACCTCGTGCTCTAGTGTGCCACACTCGTGCTCTGAGTGGCTACCCGTGCTCTGTGTGGCTACCTCGTGCTCTGTAGTGGCTACCTCGTGCTCTGTAGTGGCTACCTCGTGCTCTGTAGTGGCTACCTCGTGCTCTGTTGTGGCTACCTCGTGCTCTGTAGTGGCTACCTCGTGCTCTGTAGTGGCTACCTCGTGCTCTGTAGTGGCTACCTCGTGCTCTGTAGTGGCTACCTCGTGCTCTGTAGTGGCTACCTCGTGCTCTGTTGTGGCTACCTCGTGCTCTGTAGTGGCTACCTCGTGCTCTGTAGTGGCTACCTCGTGCTCTGTAGTGGCTACCTCGTGCTCTGTAGTGGCTACCTCGTGCTCTGTAGTGGCTACCTCGTGCTCTGTAGTGGCTACGCTACATATTAAACACTTTATCTTTACATTAACATAGTACTGTGATCTCGCGAGAAGTTTGCCTATTACTGTTATCCACATTCATTCCTGTTACCGTTGTAGTCAACGGTACACAGAAGTAACAGGAATGGCTCTTCTTACGTAGTCATTTATGTTACATGTGTTAGGTAAAAGGTCACACCTGCGACTTATGTGACATTTTATTGTGGCAACGTCTTGACAGAGCTCCTGGAGAGCGAAACGTTGCCACAATAAAATGTCACATTAGTTGCACTTGTGTTCTTTTACCTAGCATATTGTGGGTAATTCTTCCAACATCATTACTATGTTACATTTGCACAGTTATTCACGTTATATTTGTACAGTCGTTGGTATTACATTTGTACCCTCATTCGTGTTACATTGGTACACTCATTCATATTATATTTGTAAAGCCATTCATAATATCTTTATATATTCATTTCTCGTATTTTTGTAATTTCTGTTGTACTTCTGTTTATTCATATTCTTACATTTTTTAGTCATTTCTGTTGCCCTTCAACGGTCATTCCTGTTAGCTGTTAGCTTCGTACTATTATTCCTGCTACATTTGTACAATTGTTATCTTTGTAGTCGTACCATTGTACATTGAACATCCTTGAAGGGATAGTCTCCATTGAGCCAAGCACACTGTGGCCTCCCAGACTTGAATACACTGACCACATCACCTGCACTGACCACATCACCTACACTGACCACATCTACACTGACCACATCACCTACACTGACCACATCACCTACACTGACCACATCACCTACACTGACCACATCACCTACACTGACATCACCTGCACTGACCACATCACCTGCACTGGCCACATCACCTACACTGACCACATCACCTGCACTGACCACATCACCTACACTGACCACATCACCTACACTGACCACATCACCTGCACTGACCACATCACCACTGACCACATCACCTACACTGACCACATCATCTGCACTGACCACATCACCTACACTGACCACATCACCTGCACTGACCACATCACCTACACTGACCACATCACCTACACTGACCACATCACCTGCACTGACCACATCACCTACACTGACCACATCACCTGCACTGACCACATCACCTGCACTGACCACATCACCTGCACTGACCACATCACCTGCACTGACCACATCACCTACACTGACCACATCACCTGCACTGACCACATCACCTGCACTGACCACATCACCTGCACTGACCACATCACCTGCACTGACCACATCACCTGCACTGACCACATCACCTACACTGACCACATCACCTGCACTGACCACATCACCTGCACTGACTACATCACCTGCACTGACCACATCACCTACACAAACCACATCATTTACACTAACCACATCACAGGCCACACTCATTTAAAGAAGTATTACGTCGTATTTTGTAAAACATTTGTCGATAATGTCAAGTTAGGAGTGCAGGAGTATGGCAGGACCTAAACCAATACATCTTGTGGTCTGGTGTGTTAGTTCTGGTAAACATACAAACACTCCATTGACTCTCGCCCACTTGTTTCATATTTACTCGTGGGAAAATCAATACAAATGTGACTATACGATATGGATATATCCCCGCTGGTACCTAGTATATGGCACGTACAAGGGAAGGGACTTACCTGTGTGATATGTAGCTGCAGGGGTCGAGTCTTAGCTCCTGGCCCCGCCTCTAAACTTGCCAGATGCCAGATTCAATCCCATCTATCCTCGTGGACCCTGTCGTACCTGCTTTTCAAGCTATGTATGGAGCCTGCCTCCACCACTTCTTCACCTAGATTATTCCACTTAGCGACCACACTGGGACTAATGAAATACTTCCTGACGCCTCTGTCTTTAATTTCCAGCTGTCTACCCGGGTTCTCGTTTCTCGCCTCTCTAGCAGTCTATCCCTGTCTGCCCTATCAATTCCCCTGCGTATTGTGCATGTTGTTATCATGTTCTTCTGTCCTCCATTGTCGTTAGATTAAATTCCATTAGCTTTTCCTCATAGTTTATGCCCCTTAACTCTGAAATAAGCCTTGTTGCGTACTGCTGCACTTTCTCCAGTTTCTTAACATGCTTCCTTAGGTGTGGGTTCCACACTGGTGCTGCGCACTCTAAGATGGGCCTGACGTACAGAGGGTGGGGTGTACTGAAGGTGGTAGTCCTAATGATTAGGACTGACGTAGCTACTCGTGGCGAAACTTTTTTTTTCATAAATGTTCAGAACTGTATATAAGTGTTCTCTAGCACACAAAGGAAGGCTGTATAGACGGGTACACAGGCAAGGGAAGGCAGTATAGACGGGTACACAGGCAAGGGAAGGCAGTATAGACGGGTACACAGGCAAGGGAAGGCAGTATAGACGGGTACACAGGCAAGGGAAGGCAGTATAGACGGGTACACAGGCAAGGGAAGGCAGTATAGATGGGTACACAGGCAAGGGAAGGCAGTATAGACGGGTACACAGGCAAGGGAAGGCAGTATAGACGGGTACACAGGCAAGGGAAGGCAATATAGACGGGTACACAGGCAAGGGAAGGCAGTATAGACGGGTACACAGGCAAGGGAAGGCAGTATAGACGGGTACACAGGCAAGGGAAGGCAGTATAGACGGACAGGCAAGGGAAGGCAGTATAGACGGTACACAGGCAAGGGAAGGCAGTATAGATCGGTACACAGGCAAGGAAGGCAGTATAGACGGACACAGGCAAGGGAAGGCAGTATAGATGGCACACAGGCAAGGAAGAGCAGTATAGATGGTACACAGGCAAGGGAAGGCAGTATAGATGGTACACAGGCAAGAAGGCAGTATAGACTGCACACAGGCAAGGGAAGGCAGTATAGACGGACACAGGCAAGGAAGGCAGTATAGATGGACACAGGCAAGGGAAGGCAGTATAGAGGCACACAGGCAAGGGAAGGCAGTATAGACGGTACACAGGCAAGGGAAGGCAGTATAGACTCTGGACACAGGCAAGGAAGGATAGGACACAGGCAAGGAAGGCAGTATAGACGGACACAGGCAAGGGAAGGCAGTATAGATGGACACAGGCAAGGGAAGGCAGTATAGACGGTCACAGGCAAGGAAGGCAGATAGAGGACACAGGCAAGGAAGGCAGAGCAGACACGGCAAGGAAGGCAGTATAGACGGTACACAGGCAAGGGAAGCAGTATAGACAGGCACAACAGGCAAGGAAGGCAGTATAGACGGTACACAGGCAAGGAAGCAGTATGAGACACAGGCAAGGAAGGCAGTATAGATCGGTACACAGGCAAGGGAAGGCAGTATAGATGGGCACACAGGCAAGGGAAGGCAGATAGACTGGTACACAGGCAAGGGAAGGCAGTATAGACGGTACACAGGCAAGGAAGGGTAAAGCACAGCAAGGACAATAGATGGGTACACAGGCAAGGAAGGCAGATGAGGACAAGGAAGTAAGCAGTATGATGGGCTACACAGGCAAGGGAAGGCAGTATAGAGGGCACATACAAGGAAGCAGATAGAGGTACAAGGCAAGAAGGCAATCGACACAGGCAAGGGAAGGCAGTATAGACGGGACACAGGCAAGGAAGGCAGTATAGATGGTACACAGAGGAAGGAGAAGAGCAAAGGAAGCAGTATAGACGGTACACAGGCAAGGGAAGGCAATATAGACGGACACAGACAAGGGAAGGCAGTATAGATGGGCACACAGGCAAGGGAAGGCAGTATAGACGGTACACAGACAAGGGAAGGCAGTATAGATGGCACACAGGCAAGGGAAGGCAGTATAGATGGGTACACAGGCAAGGGAAGGCAGTATAGAAGGGTACACAGGCAAGGGAAGGCAGTATAGATGGGTACACAGACAAGGGAAGGCAATATAGACGGGTACACAGACAAGGGAAGGCAGTATAGACGGACACAGGCAAGGAAGGCAGTATAGATGGGTACACAGGCAAGGGAAGGCAGTATAGATGGGACACAGGCAAGGGAAGGCAGTATAGATGGACACAGGCAAAGGGAAGGCAGTATAGATGGTACACAGGCAAGGGAAGGCAGTATAGATGGGTACACAGACAAGGGAAGGCAATATAGACGGGTACACAGACAAGGGAAGGCAGTATAGACGGGTACACAGGCAAGGGAAGGCAGTATAGATGGGTACACAGGCAAGGGAAGGCAGTATAGATGGGTACACAGGCAAGGGAAGGCAGTATAGATGGGTACACAGGCAAGGTAAGGCAGTATAGATGGGTACACAGACAAGGGAAGGCAATATAGACGGGTACACAGACAAGGGAAGGCAGTATAGACGGGTACACAGGCAAGGGAAGGCAGTATAGATGGGTACACAGGCAAGGGAAGGCAATATAGACGGGTACACAGACAAGGGAAGGCAGTATAGATGGGTACACAGGCAAGGGAAGGCAGTATAGATGGGTACACAGGCAAGGGAAGGCAATATAGACGGGTACACAGACAAGGGAAGGCAGTATAGACGGGTACACAGACAAGGGAAGGCAATATAGACGGGTACACAGACAAGGGAAGGCAGTATAGACGGGTACACAGACAAGGGAAGGCAGTATAGATGGGTACACAGGCAAGGGAAGGCAGTATAGACGGGTACACAGGCAAGGGAATTATTATTATTACATTCATGGGTTAGCGCTAAGCCCGTAGGGGTTATACATCGCCTGGGGGAATGGAAAACATTCAGATCCGATTCAAGGAATTGGAGCACAGATCCAATTCCTTAAATCAAGAAATTTGATCTGTGCTGCAATTCCTTGAATGGAGAGTGAGTGAGGCTCATGACTACGCTAGCCAGTTGAGGCAGTTATAGACGGTCTCGTGGGTGTGAGTGAGGCAGGAATAGACGGTCTCGTGGGTGTGAGTGAGGCAGGTATAGACGGTCTCGTGGGTGTGAGTGAGGCAGGAATAGACGGTCTCGTGGGTGTGAGTGAGGCAGGTATAGACGGTCTCGTGGGTGTGAGTGAGGCAGGTATAGACGGTCTCGTGGGTATGAGTGAGGCAGGAATAGACGGTCTCGTGGGTGTGAGTGAGGCAGGTATAGACGGTCTCGTGGGTGTGAGTGAGGCAGGTATAGACGGTCTCGTGGGTGTGAGTGAGGCAGGTATAGACGGTCTCGTGGGTGTGAGTGAGGCAGGAATAGACGGTCTCGTGGGTGTGAGTGAGGCAGGTATAGACGGTCTCGTGGGTGTGAGTGAGGCAGGTATAGACGGTCTCGTGGGTGTGAGTGAGGCAGGTATAGACGGTCTCGTGGGTGTGAGTGAGGCAGGTATAGACGGTCTCGTGGGTGTGAGTGAGGCAAAATAGACGGTCTCGTGGGTATGAGTGAGGCAGGTATAGACGGTCTCGTGGTGTGAGTGAGGCAGGTATAGACGGTCTCGTGGGTGTGAGTGAGGCAGGTATAGACGGTCTCGTGGGTATGAGTGAGGCAGGTATAGACGGTCTCGTGGGTGGAGTGAGGCAGGTATAGACGGTCTCGTGGGTGTGAGTGAGGCAGGTATAGACGGTCTCGTGGGTGTGAGTGAGGCAGGTATAGACGGTCTCGTGGGTGTGAGTGAGGCAGGTATAGACGGTCTCGTGGGTGTGAGTGAGGCAGGTATAGACGGTCTCGTGGGTGTGAGTGAGGCAGGTATAGACGGTCTCGTGGGTATGAGTGAGGCAGGAATAGACGGTCTCGTGGGTGTGAGTGAGGCAGGTATAGACGGTCTCGTGGGTGTGAGTGAGGCAGGTATAGACGGTCTCGTGGGTGTGAGTGAGGCAGGTATAGACGGTCTTGTGGGTGTGAGTGAGGGTGTGTTCACTTATTTGTGGTTGCGGGGGTCGATTCACAGCTCCTGGCCCCGCCTTTTCGCTGGTCGCTATTAGGTCCTCTTTCTCCTTGCCCCATGAGCTTTATCGTATCTCTTTTTAAAGCTATGTATGGATCCTGCCTCCACTACATCACTCTCCAGATTATTCCCCTTCCTGACAAACCTATGACTGAAGAAATACTTCCTAACATCCCTGTGACTTATGTGAGATTCAATAGTCCTGGGTACTGTCCACTCCTCCAGTAATAGTCCTGGGTACTGTCCACTCCTCCAGTAATAGTCCTGGGTACTGCCCACTCCTCCAGTAATAGTCCTGGGTACTGCCCACTCCTCCAGTAATAGTCCTGGGTACTGCCCACTCCTCCAGTAATAGTCCTGGGTACTGCCCACTCCTCCAGTAATAGTCCTGGGTACTGCCCACTCCTCCAGTAATAGTCCTGGGTACTGCTCACTCCTCCAGTAATAGTCCTGGGTACTGCTCACTCCTCCAGTAATAGTCCTGGGTACTGCCCACTCCTCCAGTAATAGTCCTGGGTACTGCCCACTCCTCCAGTAATAGTCCTGGGTACTGCCCACTCCTCCAGTAATAGTCCTGGGTACTGCCCACTCCTCCAGTAATAGTCCTGGGTACTGCCCACTCCTCCAGTAATAGTCCTGGGTACTGCCCACTCCAGTAATAGTCCTGGGTACTGCCCACTCCTCCAGTAATTATCATATGCTAATAATGACAATTTACTTGTTGACACGTTATTATAATTATTAATTTATTATCTTCCTCATTATTATAATTGTATTTTTAGAAACCACTAAACCCGTTAGGGTCATACATCGCCTACGAATGAGACAATCATGCTTAATAACAAGGGAACGGATGGGAGCTCCAGTTCCTTGGATGAAGATTCTCGTAGCCTCTTGACAGATCATCTGACATACCTCTTCCTTCTGCTGTATAACCCTTGTGGTTTAGCGCTTCTTTTGATTATAATAATAATGGTGTCTCCGGAGTGTGTTGATGCCGGTGATGCAGTGCATAAATTACACACATGTGCAACACTTGCGTATCTTTATTATGGAAACGTTTCGCCACACAGTGGCTTCATCAGTCCAATACAAAGAAGATTAGTGAAGATCAGAAGGAGTTTGAGGTAATCAGTCCCTCAATCTTGATAATTATTATCAAGATTGATTACATCAACTCCAGTTTGATTGCCTCAGACTCCTGATCTTCACCATTCTTCTTTATATTGGACTGATGAAGCCACTGTGTGGGCGAAACGTTTCCTCAATAAAGATACCCAAGTGTTACACAGGTGTCTAATTTATCAACTTGTCGGCTCTCTGAATCATGTATCTATAGTGAAGGCAGTTAGCTATTCTGAGTGGATTACTATTATTACTACTACTGCTGTTAACACCACCACTATTACTATTGATACTCCAACTAAAACTATTACTGCTATTAATAACAAAAAATATTATAATCATAAGCGCTAAAGCCACAAGGGTCATACGACGCCGGACTTAATAATAATCAGTGTGTCACTCTCCAGACTTTGCTATAGCACAGTGTGGTGAGTGCTTCATGTGTGTCACCTGGTGCTTCAGGTGTGTCACCTGGTGCTTCATGTGTCACCTGGTGCTTCATGTGTGTCACCTGGTGCTTCATGTGTCACCTGGTGCTTCATGTGTGTCACCTGGTGCTTCATGTGAGTGTGTCACCTGGTGCTTCATGTGTCACCTGGTGCTTCATGTGTGTCACCTGGTGCTTCATGTGAGTGTGTCACCTGGTGCTTCATGTGTTACCTGGTGCTTCATGTGTCACCTGGTGCTTCATGTGTCACCTGGTGCTTCATGTGTCACCTGGTGCTTCATGTGTCACCTGGTGCTTCATGTGTCACCTGGTGCTTCATGTGTCACCTGGTGCTTCATGTGTCACCTGGTGCTTCATGTGTCACCTGGTGCTTCATGTGAATGTATCACCTGGTGCTTCATGTGAGTGTCACCTGGTGCTTCGTCTTCGTCTAAGAGACACTAATGAGTTATTCTTGGTGGACCAACAGAATGTGACTGTCATCCTGTGGGCGCCTCGGGCAAGACGTGCAACCAGACGACTGGGCAGTGCCCCTGCAAGGACGGTGTCACGGGCATCATGTGCAACCGGTGTGCCAAGGGTTACCAGCAGAGTCGCTCGCCCATAGCTCCCTGCATCAGTAAGTCCTCAGTCATCACTTGTTGGGATAGTCAGTCATCGCTAGGGTATGTACACCCTGAGCTGTGTGTACGTCAGGGTATGTACATCCAGAGATGTATACACCCATTGCTGAGTGTATGTTTCAGGTATATACACTCAAAGCTGTTTCTGTGTATATAGTACATGGTGAGTGTATCAGTGTATATACACGGAGATGTGTGTTGTGTGTTTCTCAGTGTATATGCATCGAGGTGTATGTATCTCGGTATATAGAACGAGATGTGTATACCTCAGGGTATATAGACCTAGATGTGTGTACCTCAGGGTATATAGACCTAGATGTGTGTACCTCAGGTTATATAAACATAGATGTGTGTACCTCAGGGTATATAGACCTAGATGTGTGTACCTAAGGGTATATAAACCTAGATGTGTGTACCTCAGGGTATATAGACCTAGATGTGTGTATCTCAGGGTATATAGACCTAGATGTGTGTACCTCAGGGTATATAGATCGAGATGTGTGTACATCAGGGTATATAGACCTAGATGTGTGTACCTCAGGGTATATAGACCTAAATGTGTGTATCTCAGGGTATATAGACCTAGATGTGTGTACCTCAGGGTATATAGACCTAGATGTGTGTATCTCAGGGTATATAGACCTAAATGTGTGTATCTCAGGGTATATAGACCTAAATGTGTGTATCTCAGGGTATATAGACCTAGATG